>JARJDX010016532.1:0-10162 GCA_030264735.1 Gymnusa sp. GC000175 | reverse complement strand
ATATTTTTCAAAGCACGTCGTTATAGTTTTTAACAACAATCCTACATTATTACCAAACGGAGAGATTTTTATCGACGAACTTTTTTGATGGCACGACGAACTGCAGTGCTACCTATAAAATAACAAATTATTTTGGATTAAAATATTTTATTGATTTTTATTTTCTTATTTTAAAAAAGTACTACTTCCGGTTAGCAGAAATAATTTTTCTTATTAAATAACATTTATCAATGCTCTATTTTTACTTCCATTTACAAAGTAAAAAAAAAGTATAGTAATCGCAAAATATTTTCGAAATCGACATTTTTGCGAAAATATCCCTTTTTATGGAGTCTGTTTGTTTTATTGTTTGTTTGTTTGTTTGTTTGTTTAATTTTCTGTTTGTTGATATGTCTGTCCATCCGTCTGTTTGTCTGTCTGTATGCCTGTCTGTTTGTCTGTCTGTCTATCTGTCTGTCTTCAAATAAAACATGTCAAAATCCAAAGAAAAATGGTAAATTCGAATAAAAAATTTCACAATCCATATAATAATGTCAAATTTAAATGAAAAATGTCAAAATACAAAAAAAAATGTATAAAATTTAGATTAAAGTGTCAAAACTTTCAAATTTACAAATCGAATAAAAAAAAACAAAAACCTAAATCTAAACAAAGTTTTCAAAATTCAAAGAGAAATGTCAAAAACTTAATTGTAAAATATAAAATTCCAAATAAAAATTTTAAATATAACACAAATTTTAAACCCAGAATATGTCTGTCTGTCTGCTTGACTGTCTGTCTGTCTTCGAATGAAAAATGTCAAAATCCAAAGCAAAATGTATTAAATCTAGATTAAAATGTCAAGAAGTCTTAAGAAAAGTTTACAAATCGAACAAAAAAAAAAACAATAACCTAAATAAAAAAGATAAAAATCTAAACCAAAGTTTTAAAAATCAAAGCGAAATGTCAGAAACTTAATTATAAAATAAAAAATTTCAAATATAATACAAATTTTAGACCCAGAATCTGTCTGTCTGCTTGTCTGTCTGTCTGTCTGTCTTCAAATGAAAAATGTCAAAATCCAAAGAAAAATGGTAAATTCAAATAAAAAATATCAAAATCCAAAGCAAAATGGTAAATTTGAATTAAAAATGTCAAAATTCAAAAAAAAAAAGTGTAAAATCTAGATTAAAATGTCAAAACTCTCAAATTTACAAATCGAATAAAAAAAACAAAAACCAAAATGAAAAAGCTATAAATCTAAGCAAAAGTTTCAAATTTCAAAAAAAATGTGAAATACTTAATTGTAAAATATAAAATCTCAAATAAAAATTTTAAATATAACACAAATTTTAAACCCAAAATCTGTCTGTCTGTCTGTATGTATGTATGCCTGTTTTTCTGTCTGTCTGTCTGTCTGTCTGCCTGTCTTTTTGTCAGTCTGTCTGTCTTCAAATAAAAAATATCAAAATCTAAAGAAAAATAGTAAATTCGAATAAAAAATATCAAAATCCAAAGAAAAATGTCAAATTCGAATGAAAAATGTCAAAATCTAAAGAAAATTTTATAAAATCTAGATTAAAATCTTAAAATTCTTAAGGAAAATTTCAAATCGAATAAAAAAAAACGAAAACCTAAATACAAAAGCTAAAAGTTTTATAAATCAAAAAGAAATGTCAGAAACTTAATTGTAAAATATAAAATTCCAAATAAAAATTTTACATATAACACAAATTTTAAACCCGGAATCTGCGTGTCTGTCTGCCCGTCTGTCCGTCTGTCTGTCATCGAATGAAAAATGTCAAAATCCAAAGAAAAATGGTTAATTTGAATAAAAATATCAAAATCCAAAGAAAAATGTCAAAGTCGAATAAAAATGTCAAAATCCAAAAAAAAATGTATAAAATCTAGATTAAAATTTTAAAACTCTCAAATTTACAAATCGAATAAAAACAACTAAAACCTGAATGAAAAAGCTAAAAATCTAAACAAAATTAAAAAAAAATGTGAAATACTTAATTGTAAAATATAAAACCTTAAATAAAAATTTTAAATATAACACAAATTTTAAGCCCAAAATCCGTCTGTCTGTCTATATTTATGTATGTCTGCCTGTTTTACTGTCTGTCTATCTGCCTGTTTTCCTGTCTGTCTGTCCGCATGTCTGCCTGTCTGTCAGTATGTTTGTCTTCGAATAAAAAATATCAAAATCCAAAGAAAAATGTCAAATTTGAATGAAAAATGTCAAAATCCAAAAAAAAATTGTAAAAAATCTAGATTAAAATGTCAAAATTCTCAAAGAAAATTTACAAATCGAATAAAAAAATAACAAAAGCCTATATAAAAAAGCTAAAAATCTAAACAAAACTCAAAGAGAAATGTGAAATACAGTCTGTATGTCTGCCTGTCTGTCTGTCTGTCTTCGAATGAAAAATGTCAAAATGCAAAGAAAAATAGTAAATTGGAATAAAAATATCAAAATCCAAAGAAAAATATCAAAGACGAATCAAAAATGTCAATATCCAAAGAAAAATGTATAAAATCTTGATTAAAATTTTAAAACTCTCAAATTTACAAATCGAATCAAAAAAACAAAAACCTAAAAGAAAAAGCTAAAAATCTAAACAAAAGTTTCAAAATTCAAAAAAAAGACGAATCAAAAATGTCAAAATCCATTTACAAATCGAAAAAAAAATTACAAATCGAATAAAAAAAACAAAAACCTAAATGAAAAAGCTAAAAATCTAAACAAAAGTTTCAAAACTTAAAGAGAAATGTGAAATACTTTATTGTAAAATATAAAATCTTAAATAAAAATTTCAAATATAACACAAATTTTAAACCCAAAATCTTTCTGACTGTCTGTATGTATGTCTGCCTGTTTTCCTGTCTGTCTACCTGCCTGTTTTCCTGCCTGCCTGTCAGTCAGTCTGCCTGTTTGTCTGTCTGTCTTTGAACAAAAAATATCAAAATCCAAAGAAAAATGTCAAATTCGAATGAAAAATGTCAAAATCCAAAAAAAATTGTATAAAATCTAGATTAAAATGTCAAAACTCCCAAGGAAAATTTACAAATCGAATAAAAAAAAACAAAAACCTAAAAGAAAAAGCTAAAATTCTAAACAAAAGTTTCAAAAATCAAAGAAAAATGTCAAAAACTTAATTGCCTGTCAGTCGGTCTGTCTGTCTGACTTTAAATGAAAAATGTCAAAATCCAAAGAAAAATGTTAAATTTGAATTAAAAATGTCAAAATCCAAAGAAAAATTTATAAAATCTAGATTAGAATGTCAAAACTCTCAAGGAAAATATACAAATCGAATAAATAAATTAAAAACCTAAACCAAAAAGCTAAAAATTTAAACAAAAGTTTCAAAAAAAAAGGAAAATGTCAAAAACTTAATTGTAAACTCCAAATAAAAATTTCATATATAACACAATTTTTAAGCTCAGAATCTGTCTGCCTGTCTGTATGTATGTCTGCCTGCCTGTCTGTCTGTCTCTCTGCCTGCCTGTTTATCTATTGTCTGTCTGCCTGTCTGTCTGTCTGTCTGTCAAAAGAAAAATGGCAAATTCGAATGAAAAATATCAAAATCCAAAGAAAAATGTCACATTCGAATGAAAAATGTTAAAATCCAGAAAAATGTATATCTGCCTGCCTGTCTGTCTGTCTGTCTCTCTGCCTGTATGTCTGCCTGCCTGTCTTTTTGTCTGTATATATGTATGTCTGTGTGTATGTCGGTCTGTCTGTTTTTTTTTATATATTTAAGCTTTTAACATATATTGGTAGGTCCTAGTGACTTTTAGCTGAAATCCACCAACCGGAAGTAGTAGTTTATTGGTTAGGTGTTTCGGATTTTTGCAAATATTTCAAAAACTATTAAATTTATGGAAAAAACATAAAATTACAAAAGTGTTTAAAAATCAATTGGCAACAAACTTTGTTGTTATCATTATTTCAAAAAATTTAACATTTTAAGAACCCATTCTTGTTCGTTGCTAAATAACATTTTATTGAATTTATTTCCATCAAGTAGCAGAGACATACTATCATTATAATCAGCTGACTATTATTGAAATGAGATTATATATCATTTAAAAGTGACGGATGTCAATATTGGAGTTATTACCAACAAACGTTTCACAACAAAATGAAGTTGCAGAGAAATATTGCCAACCTAATTGGCTGATAATTAATAATATATAGTTATGTTTCTATTACAAATAACGGATATGTTTGACATTCGTAAATAAAAGTCGTGTGATGACCACACCTACATTTTTATTATATAGTTAAATAATAAATTGATTTATTTGTTTTGCACGATTTTTATTTAAATGCAACATTTTTTTGCATAACATATTATGGCCATGTTATTGTTAAATTATGTTAACATTGTGGTTTATTATGCTTTTGCTATCGCAATGCCATCTTTATAAAGATACTATAACCTATTTAATTTTAAATTTTATTTTTATTTAGTATATTTCCAGCCATATTGTATAACATGAAACAAAACATGAATTGTGCTTTTATTAAAATGTGAAATGTTGATAATACGCTTTGAAATTGAATCCAATACCTGTAATTGTTTAATTGTAAATATGTATTCAATTCAATTCGCTTGTAGTTTTCCATTCTTCTCTTTTCTGCAAGGATGCAATCTCGCATTGAATTCGGTTTTAAATGAAAACGGTTTANTAACGCGTTTATGTCCTGAGGATATGATCCCATGTGGATTTTATTTCTGTTAACACTACTGTAGCAATCCTGGAACAAAAATAAATATTTTATAAAATAAATCCATGTATTAAAAAAAAAGTTTACATAGGGTGTCAAATTTAGTTAAGATTGGAGATGGGTTAGGTTAGGTTAAAATATTTTATCATATCATACCATGACGTAACTGTCATATTAAAAAGCAAGTCAGCGATTTAAGCGAAATTTTACCGATAGTTGAGAGTAAAGATCTGCCCATTGAAAGGTAGCTCGGTGCACTCTCTTGTTGAAAGTCTGATTAAATCTTAAAAGCAAAATGAATTCTTTGTAGCCATCTTTTTAGACCTTTAAAACGCGTTAGATTGCGTTATTAACATGATTTTACTTTAAAAACTTATATTTTATAATTATGCATTATGTCCAATGTGGACCGCTATACAGGGTAAACCGTTATACAGGGTGTCGCAAGTAAAATTTGACAGTTAATGTTTAAAATTGAAAAAATTACCAAAAGACATCAATTTATTTTTAAAGGGAAACAAAACTTTGTAACAGTTCCTACTACTTTATACCTTTCTCCATTTAGCGCACAAAGCCCTTTCAAAAATCTTAACTGATCATATTCTTATACGTTATAGCAACAATTTTTATCTTAAACATTTTTTATTGAATGATTTATTTTTCTTTTACAGAAAAGTCTGGAGTGGGCCAATCAAAGTATTTTCTATAAATATCTTTGAATGACAAACTAAATACATAACCATCTTTTTTTATTATAAAATTAGATTAGGGTTTCCACCTTCTTAATTTGGGCATTGTTTGAAGTATTATATGGAAGTATTACAAAGAACTAATGCTACAACAATCAACGATGATTAAAGTTCAAGTACTTTTTTGTAACCATCGTAAATTCTTAGGGTTGCCACTTTTTTTAATGTTAATTTTAAAATAATATTGTGCTTCAATTTCCATTTTTATTTTAATTTTTAATTAATTTAAAGTAGAGGGCTAGTTTTTTAACTATGTATGGTAATTCAATGCAGGTTGTTTTCAAAGTTAAGGCTGAAAGTTTATTGGGAACAGAGCGGGCTTTAGTTGCGGTGTTTTTTGTGGTTTTGTGAAGCTTAATGTTTACACTCAAACGCTTTGGTTAACCGCATAGCTCACAAAGTAATGCATATAACTTTAAATTCTTTTTAAACAGCTTAATTACGAAAAGTATGATTAAAAGTCGTAAACAGAATTAAAATTAGAAAAGCGTTGTACGAAACCGCATTAAAAATTTGTATAAAAGTACTTATATGTATATGACGTTTTTGTATTCATTTATTAAGATTTTGTCCTTAATTGGACCTATTAATAAAGTTTTTTTTAATTGGACTTTACAACAATTTTTTTACAATAAACTAATAAATCTATTATTTGTAATACTATCACTACATAATTGGGAATTAACTTTACCTAGTGGTGGCGCTGCGATCAATCTGTCAATGGACACTTTAGTCGGTATCATTCAGTAATATTTACAGGTTAGAAGCAAATGTAACGAGTATTTTTGTGTGTTTTCACACAAAACAAAAAATATGTAAAATTTAAAAATTAAAACACTTATTTGTCATAAGAGTTCTATATGAATACAAAGAATGTCTACCGACTCGAGTTAGTTCACGATCTACCGCTAGACGGCGTCTCTTTTAAAGTTAATTTCCAATTGAAACTTTAATAATAAATTGTACTACAATAGAAACTACTACCTAGCAACACACAGACACAAAACCGAACTTCAAAACGTCAAACTCAAACAAAATTAATTCTGATTAGTTATAATAGAGATTGCGGAATTCTTCACAATTCCAGGCTTTTGTAAAAGGGTATTCAAAGTTTACGCCACCTGGTGTGTCAATTCCGCGATACAGTTAATTCACGAGCATCTTAAGATTCTGCCAATATTGATATATACTAACTCCGATAGTTAACTAAAAAAAGTGGAGTGTTCTTCACTCGAATTTCCTAAAACGAAAAAACTTTACCTATATCCTATGAAAAATATCCTATATATGAGTTTTCATGTTTGGAGTTTTCGTTTAGCTTGTAAATCAGTGGTCGGCAACCTACGACTGTGGGTCATTTCGTGACTTGCGTCATCTTTTGGGGTGACCAATTTACCTAATGCTTTTCTTGAAATCTATATTTTTTTAGTTAAATTGGCATCTTTAAATGAACTGGGCGACATTTTTCAGAAACTACTTTGACCCGCTAACTTATGAGAAATACTTGAATTTGTAAAAATTTACCCGCTGCCGAAAAATGTTGCCGACCCCTGTTGCAAAAAGTACGTAAGAAAATGACCATCCACCCATACACTCATACACACAGACATCATGAAAAAAAATGTTTAATTCTGGTTCAGACGACCTTAAAACGTCAATATCTGATGAAATCGCAATTTTTTACATGATTACAGCTTGACCAAGTCTAGCTGGCAGACAACTTATAGGTGCGCACAAGTATCTCTCACTTAAAAGTGGGACTGGTAGCGCTATCTTGAAGCAAAGTACTGTACAGTCTCTGAAAAAGTATTTTTGCCCCTAAGGCCCGTGACACAATGCAAAATTTGATAGAAAATTTTATTTAAAATATTTTTTCACATGCCAATATATACTAGTCAAGCTATACTATACTTTCCCGAGAAGGAGAAAATCTTTAAAAAATTACCGTATGAACTGAATAAAAGTTTTAGCCTATTAGAGGCTAAAGTACGAAAAAACTGATGTATTAAACTCATTTTATGAAAAAATGTAGATTGCCGAAATTGATTCATACGCCCAATTGTTATTTTAACCAACATTATTAAAAATTTCAAAAAAATTGCTCAAATTTACCAAATTCTTATTAAATTTACCCAAAATTGCACAAATTTCACTAAAACTATCGTTATTTTAAGAAAAATTATCTAAGTAATGGCAAAAATCGCTGAAATTTAAGCAAAATCTTCACAAATATACTAAAAATAAATCACAGTTTCTACTCAAATTAACTAATAAAAAATAAAAAAAAAATTAACTAAAAAATCTTTCAAATTTTGAATAAAATCACCATATTCTAATCACAATTTTAGAAATTTTAGCAAAAATTAATCAAATCTAATTAAATTTATTGCAAATATTACTAAAATCTCATATAAATTTAGACAAGTATTATTAAAATATTACCGAAGTATTCGCAATTTTTAAAATCATCTAAATTTTGGTGCTTTGCTCAAATTATAAGCAAAATTTCTTAAATTTTACAAAACTTACCAAAAATTTGGATATAAATTGCTTAAATTTGATCAAAATTGTAATTTTTACCAACCTAATCAAAATTTTTTGCTTAAATTAGCAAAATTTATATTAAATTTACCCAAAATTGCCTAAATTTTAACAAAACTATTTTAATTTTATAAAAAAATATCTAACAACTGTAAAAAACCGCTAAGATCCCACCAAAATAATCGCGAGCTTACCAAAAGTAAATCAACATTAACACTAAAAAATTACAATTTGAACAACAATTATTAAAACTTTGACAAAAACCGACCAAAATTGTTTAAATTTTAACAAATATCACCTAAATTTTCCAAATAATATCTAAATAATAATATAAATTGCTCAAAATAATCGTAATTTGAATAATCATTTAAGAATGGACAAAATTCTCTCGAAGTGGTTTTAACTAAAGTCATATAAATTTGTCTGTCAGCCTGTCTATCTGTCTGTCTGTCTGTCTGTTTGTCTTTCTGTCTCTCTGTCTGCCTGCCTGCCTGCCCGTCTGTATGTCTGTCTGTCTGTCTGTCTTTTTATCTGTCTGTCTGTCTTCAAAGAAAAAATGTCAAAATCCAAAGAAAAATGGTAAATTCGAATGAAAAATATCAAAATCCAATGACAAATGTCAAATTTGAATAAAAAATGTCAAAATCCAAAGCAAAATGTATAAAATCTAAATAAAAATGTCAAAACTTTTAGGAAAAGTGTACAAATTAAATAAAAAAACAAAAACGTAAATGAAAAAGTGATGAATCTAAACAAAAGTTTCAAAATTCAATAAGAAATGTTAAAAACCTAATTGTAAAATATAAAATTCCAAATAAAAATTTTAAATATAACATAAATTTTAAACCCAGAATATGTCTGTCTATCTGTATGTCTGCCTGCCTGTCTGTCTGTCTGTCTGTCTTCGAAAGAAAATGATCAAAATCCAAAGAAAAATGATAAATTTGAATGAAAAATATCAAAATCTAAGGAAAAATGTCAAATTTAAATAAAAAATGTCAAAATTCAAGGAAAAATGGTAAATTCGAATGAAAAATATCAAAATACAAAGAGAAATGTCAAATTCAAATGAAAAATGTCAAAATCCAAAGAAAAATGTATAAAATCTAGATTAAAATGTCAAAACTTTCAAGGAAAATTTACAAATCGAATAAAAAAACAAAAACCTAAATAAAATAGCAACAAATCTAAACAAAAGTTTCAAAATTTAAAGAGAAATGTCAAAAACTTAATTGTAAAATAATAAATTCCAAATAAAAAATTCAAATATTACACAAACTTTAAATCCAGAATCAGTCTGCCTGTCTGTATGTATGTATGCCTGTCTGTATTTATGTATCCTTGTCTGTCTGTCAGTCTGTCTTTCTGTGTGTATGTCTGTCTGTCTGTTAATATTACAATTTTAACAAATATTATAAAAACTTTTACAAAAACCGACCAAAATTGTTTAAATTTTAGTAAATATCACACAAATTTAACAAATAATATCTAAAAAATGATATAAATTGCTAAAAATAATCGTAATTTGAAAAATCATTTAAGTGTGGACAAAAATCTCTTAAAGTAGTTGTTACCAAAATCAAATAAATTGCTCAAATTTGACTAAATTTATAACAATTTTTACTAAAACCATGGGAGTTTAAACCAAAATACAAAATTATTGCAATTTAAAAAAAAAACGACTAAATTTTGGCGAAAATTGCACAAATCAAACCACAGTTGTCTAACTTTTAAAGAAAATTGTTAATATTTCACCAAATTCATTTTAAACTTAACTAAATTTGCCCAAATATGACCAAAATAAATAAAATTTTAACAAAAAGTGGATAATTACAATAGAAATCTTCAAAAATTGACTACATTTATTACAATATTGTAAAAATTGTTCCAATTTGACCAAAGTCTTTTTAATTTAACAAAAATCATCTAAATCTTCCAAATTTTAATCGATAATACCAAAATTTTATCAAATTTAATGCCATTTTTCCAAAAATCAACCAAGTTTTAAAAAAAATTGTTTAAATTTTATCAATAGTATTTTATTTTACTTTCATTTACAAAGTAAATTAAAGTATAGTAATCGCGACAATTTTCAAAATCGAGATTTTTGCGGAAATATCCGTTTTCGACCTCCCTCATTCAGAAAAAGTTGATT
>JARJDX010016461.1:0-15652 GCA_030264735.1 Gymnusa sp. GC000175 | reverse complement strand
GAACATAGAGACTGGACATTGGAACAATGGAGCTCCGTATTGTTCACGGATAAATCTCGTTTTTGTCTACGTTTACCAGATGGACGAGAACGTATGTGGAGAAGGACGGGTGAACGATATTAAGCGTGTTGTATATCTCCGAGAGTGCCATTTGGGGTAAAATGGTGTGGGCTGGTGTTTCACAGTACGCAAAAACTGAGCTTGTTCTTTTTGAAAATAGTGCCATGACGGCCATTAGGTACATCAGCGAGTGTTAAGCTGATCACGTCGTACCATTTGATCCGTTTTTAGGTGGGAACTTGACTTTAATGCATGACAACGCTCGACCGCACATCGCACGGGTGGTTAAGCAATATTTGGATGAGGTCAACATTCGTCGTTTGCAATGGCCAGCTAGAAGCCCGGACCGGATCTGGGATTTATTAGGGCGGCATGTACGGCACCGACAAGTTCGTGGAGGTAGTACACACTATTAATTGCTTAAATTCTGTGACAACGGGGATGTAAAGTCTAGCCAAGAGGACCAACGAATTTGACAATTTTGCTTAATTTACTGATTCGTAACTTTTTGATTTTAAATAAAATGTTTAGTATCATTTCTTATAACCAATTCTTATTTTATAGACAATGTTTCACGTCTTGTAAAAAAAAGTAAAAGAAAAAAGAAATGTTTCTTATGCCACCAGACATTTCTTTTGGTGTCCGGATTTTTTGTCCACGAGTGTAGATAGATTCATTATAATATTTTAAATTTTGTTAAATTATGTGTTAATTACCTAATATTTTTGAAGCAAACGTTACTATAATTTAATACCCCTTTGCTTATCTAAATCTAATGCAACATGAGTTACGTGAACGCTCAAATTAACAGTAATTAAGTACTAAACGTGAGTGCCATTTCTGATTATTAAATTTTGATTAGTAAGTTTAGGATCAATTTCCTAAATTTATTAAATTGTGCAACTGCTCGTTCAATTAAAGTTAAATTCATCGAAATTATTAACATTTAAGTCCTCTTTACCTGGAATTTAGTAAATTAATGTTATGTTTTCCATTGAAGTTGCATTTGTTTTTAGAAAGTTAATTAAATCCATTCCAAAACAAGTTTTTCTTGGTAAATACGTACTTTATTTTTCTGTCACTGACGTTAATGGCTATTTTCTAACAAATAAAACGTGTGTTTTAAAAAAGATAATATTTTTTTAGTGACAACACTTGGTCTTTATTTGGTATATTAAATACTACTATGCCCGGTTCGTTAAAGCGCAGTAATTAACGAAATGAACAAATTGACAGGTTACATTGTTAATAACAATATTATAAAAATGTTGCATGTCAATTTGTTCATATAGGTAACTAAAGGCAATATGCACTTTTAATTTTTTTATATTAAAAATATGAGCAAGAACTGTAAACAGAACAACTGCAAATATATACGAAGGTCGGTTGTAAGAACAAAAAGAGGAAATGGGGAAGTAGAATGTAAAGCAGGGTCCAGACTTTAAACTGAATCACGATCCGACCCTCCAACTAAGCCGCGAGCGGTTCTTCTTACAATTTACAAACAATTTTTCAAGAGGATCGAACCTCGTACATTAGCGAATATCGTTGCGATCCATTATTTGCTTTATTTAGTTGTTTGAATATCTTTTAAAAACAAAAATGCAGGACAACATCATGAAATGCATAATATAACCCCAGGGTCGCGTGTATATTTTTAGCCCTTACGCACAAACGGAGAACCGAGCTTTTGTTCTTTTAAAAATAGGAAGCTGACAGAAATATTATTTAAAATCATATTTATTTTCCGACCATTTGTCAATAACATGACACAAAAAACATACCCTTATTATTATTACTAATTTTTCCTTTTTATAATTTTATTTGAAACAACTTTTAAATATTCGTTTGAATTGTAAACAGATTAAAGTTACTATTACATGGATCGTTAAGAATATTAAGAACGAAATATTATTATTATTATTATTATTTTAGTGTGAAGTTAATTGACCATTTAGGTAAAATTTTTGAGTGTTCTTTATTCGATTTTCCTCTAAGTAGGAAAACACTTTTTACGATAAAAAAATTGTATTGTTAAAGCTGTTGAAAGTACGTTTTGCAGCAACTTTATTTTTAAAATTGCCAAGGCCGTATTTTAAAAAATGAGGAACCTTCTTTGCTGTTAAAGCTTAAACCTGGTAACTAAATATAAATTTGTACAGTGTTATATTCACTCAATATTCTTGTATGGAGCAGAATCATGGACACAAAGCCAATCTATGAACACACTCGTAGCATTTAAGGTATGGCTATGTGGCTTATACCTTTAACTGACAACGTCACCAATGTTAAAGCAAAAACAGGGATGGAGATCAGCTCTAACTGAGTAAAAAAACATAAAACTGCATAACTACCTTTAAATAAATGAGGGAATAAAAATCGCATCAATAACAATAAATACCAACTGTTAAAACTAATATTGCAAAGAAACATTAAGGGAAGATGCGGTCTAGGATGACAAAATATGTACAGTGACTGTACAGACATGGAAGTACACGAATTGTTTAGAGCTTCCTGTGGCTAAAATAAATTTGCCAAGATTGTAGCAAAACTTTATTCAATGAAGAAAGTACTATAAGAAAAAGGTAATGTTTGGAGTATTAAATAAACGTGGAGGGGACACAAGAAAATGGTTATCCACACACACACACACACACATACTCACATAGACATCATGACAAAAATGGTCAATCATTGTGCAAGGAACCTCAACTTTTTGGCAAAGTAAGGAATGATTTATTAAATGTACAGTTATCTGTTTACTTTTAAATAAATAGGTAATGGATTACGTAAATTAATAAAACATCCGTTCAAAATGTATTAAATGCAGACATATCTTAAAGTTTTTATTTATTCGATAATAAATTTTTGTGTACCCAATTATTTAGTTTTTATGACTAAAGTTAATATTACTACATAACATATTAAAATTAAACTGTAAGTTGCACGGTTTAATGACCGTTGAATATACACTGTCTCTAAAGTAAAATGTTATAAAAGAAAATAGCAGTTTTTCATATATGGATTTTTTATTTTTACTTATCCGTATAGAACTATTCGTACACACCGATAGACCGACGATGTTTTCCTTGTTTTTCAAAAAGATATCGCTAGAGATTATAAGATTATAACTCTCAAGAATACGCGATCGTAGTCCAAACCCTGTAAACGCCACGTTTTCGCACAAATGGTTAATATAATGTGAATTTAGCAAAAATATTTACCAAAGTAATTTATATTCTGTAATTTAGAAACACGTTTTTTGTGCATAAGTTTTCGAAATAAGGTGATGATATCATTGAATTAATAATAGATTGAATGTGATTTATTGTGGTTTTATTTGATCACGCAATGAAGTAATTAATTAGCAGTTTGAATTCTTATCAAATATTGCGTATTTACTTCGTAACAAGAATACTGCCGCCTGCAGTGATACCTAAAAAAATACTTTTTAGACATAGAAATATTGGCCGGTACTACGTACCATTATCAAGGGGACGCCAGAATGTTTTATCATACATTCTTCGAGAAGGCTCTTTCTAATCCCCCATATTGCTTGCTTACCTTAAATAATTATAGATAAACAAAAATAATACAAAACTTGTGTTACATCATTTCTACCAATTTTCTCATGCGTTAAAAGTTCATTAAATATTAATAGAACTTAGTTTTTTTAACATTACTACATAAAACTTTTAAAAGTATTAAAACTTTACCAAACCTTTGTAGAGATAGGACAATACAAAAAAAGAAAGAAGAATTCTCAAACAATTTAAGCTTAATAGATATTGATCTGCGATATTAAAGTAAACTTCATAAAAAAACTTAACTTTGGTCAGACACGTTCTAAAAAATGAACTGCTCCATTAATAAATGGTACAGTGCAGTATGTAAAAACTTTAAAGGCGTTAAGTAAAAATAGTTAAAATTCACCCACTTCTGCGCTTTTGCCCATCGAGGCGGATTTTAACTGGAGCTCGTAATTTTCTTTAACACCCTAGGTTAGGTAATCAACACATTTTTTACATAATAAAAAATTTTAAATTATAAATAACATACTCAAAAACATTGTTTTGTTATAAATATATCTTCTATACTTAGGTTTAACATTTTTTTTTATTTTTAGGAAATTTTGTTGGCATAAACCGAAAATTCTTTTGGCACGCTCTTTTTCACTTTGTTGCCATATTGCCTAAAAGAAGTTATAAACACTTTCTACTGATTGCTCACGTCATCCAGTAATTTTTTCATTCGTCACAAGATATATCTCTCCCTTTTGCTAAGGTGTCACCACTTTTGCACACACTGCAAGACATATATCGGTATAAATTTAATTTAATAAACATGATTTTGTTGGTATATCTTGAATAGTCCATATCGCTCCAGTTTTTTTTTGTTTGGCTTTAACATTTAACCTAAACGACTTCGTAAGTTTCAAATTCTTGCCCTTGACTGGTATGGCATAAATTTTAAACTTGGTAAGATTCTCATTCTGCAATTGGCATATTTAGATAGCCTTGTAGGCGCACTAGGGGTACGTAGACACTATTTTAGCGGAGATTGAATTAAATTCAAAAAGGGCACACCTTCTGCTCGTATAGTAATTTAAACTACAATTATTTGTAAAATATTTATAAATCTAAAAGCGTGATACTGGATCAGTTCCAAGACATGTGTATCATATAGAGATTAAAAAATAAGGGAAGGAAGAATAGAACCACAACAATCTGGGTTTATTTGGACAGAATATATTACTTTACTGTGAGTAATTCTAACTAGAGTATATGCAAAGAAGAAGGTAATGGTCCAAACAAACATACGCAGAAAACCTAAAACCCCAACCATAAACTACCAGATTTCGTAAATTTCAGCTAAAAGTCACTGGAACATTCCAATTTTTTTAAAAGCCTAAATATTAATTGCCAAGCCAATCAGTTTAGTCGCCTGGGCTGTAGAGAAAATGCCGACAGACAGAGACAGACAGGGCTTAGAAAACAGCCTTTTCTGAATGAGGGGAGTCGAAAACGGCGATTTTCGGAAAAATCCACTAGGTCTTAAAATTATAAATCAAAGAAAAAACTATAAAATTTTAAGCCCACTCTTTATTTGAAACGTTACAATCTAGGAAATAATGGGAATAAAATGTATTGGTTAAAATTGAAATCCACATACTAGTATGGCATGACTACCACCGGCTAAAAAAATCTGGAAATGGACGCCACCAAAAAGTAAAGGATGCGGGATATACGATAAAAACAAAAGGTGCAAATTAAGAAGCTGAAAATCTAAACTAACTCGAAAATAAAAAATGTATACAAAGATATATCTTCTATAAAAAACTTTAATGTTGTAAAGTTAATAAATAATATTACTGTTTATAAATTTCATGCGTTATTAAAGAATAAGTTAATAAACGAAAAACTTGTGCTTACGGTGCATTTAAACTACTGTATAGGTAACTTTCACTTTGAAGTGAAATTACTTTCTAACTTTTCAAAGTGATAAAGTTGATATTATTGTGAGATAATCTGATCCTCAAGAAATAAGATTATATATATATTTAAAGTCAATATTAAAAATTTATGAATTTAGAAGTATTTTATTATGAAAGTTTTAACAAATCCAGTAACTAACTAAAAATAAGACAAAATCTTAATTATATTTTTTTGTTTTTGCAAAAAAATATGCTGAGTATAAAAGGTAACATGCTGCGATTTGCTGTTGACATTCATCTAAAAATCTAGGCTGACCCTTCTATGATTACTTATGCATTTATAGCATCGAACCTACGTGGAAACTGCTACAAAAAAGAACATAAAAACTTTGTCCAGCTATAGAACGTGCATTTATTTCCCTTAGGATCAAAAACACTACAAGTAAGGAAAAAAACAGATAAGAAATTGCCACTCGCTTATACCTTCGAATAAATCAGGGAATAAAAATCGCATCATTTACGGCCGTGTTTTACAAGAAAGTTGCATGTTCATTTTTTTAATGAATCAATTATAGGCGCAATTTTATAGTTAATGTTTAATTTTTGTTGAAAGTTAGTTGTATTTAGTTGTTTTTATTACGAATATATCAATTATTTTAATTAAAATTAATCCTAACTATATGATTTTTATGCGCCTAATTGACATTTTTTATCCATTTCTCAAATGTCTATTTCTGGGTGGATTTTTGACTTGTTTCTAATTGCAACGCGTCGAAATCTTTGCGTTCTTTTGACATATACTTTACTAAGTGAAATTGAGAAAAGAAACTAAGCAATATTAATTAACTCTCAGCCTAAGTTGAGCAACCACGTTCCAAACGACCTAAAACTAATTTGAATGGCACAATATAAAATTGAAACTATTTTCAAAGAAATGACTGAATATGTGCATAAAAAATAATTTCATTTTAAACTAGAGGTAGATCTTGTATGGATAATATTTTTTTATAGTTGACAGAAAAAATAACAAAACTTAAACGATAACTGGACATTACATTATATGGATCTAAAAAGAAAATAATAGCATATCTGTAAAAACAATTTAAAGAGTTATGGAAAAAAATATAAAGAAAACTGTCTCAAATATCACAAAATCTCTTTATGACTAAACGAAAACCAAGGATTACACAAATGGCCATGGCAATTCAATATGTGTAATTATTGGACAAGCAAACATAGAGGGTGTACCATTTTAAACTTATCACAGGAATACCATGTCTGCTACTGGTATGTCACCTGAACGTACCAATAAGTACAAAACTGGGTCTAGGCACTGCCTAGAAGTATCTCTGCACATATTGTTTTAAGTTTGGAATATTCGTGTTCTTGATTAACTCTAAAGGTTCTCAGGGTTATATATAATTTCAAGTGCTGCACATACTGTACTGGTAAGATCTTTTTAGTTAATTCTTCTTAATTCTCTATGCCACACTCTCTATAATATTTGTGCAACATCCAAAGAGACAGCAGAGCATATTTTATTATCTTCTAAATATTTTTCTATTGCATCTATTATTATTGCAAATTAATGGTCAGGAAGCAGTTGTTTTTCTTTAATGATCCTTTATATTCTTCTTAAAAACAAATTTTCGACTAGTTTTGATAGTAGCGTAGGAGTAAAATGGGTCTACATGACTTAGCTTCATTTATAGGTATTCCTGGTATTGGTTTCATGATTAATTTCTCAGTTTTCCTTAATATGAGAACAAGTTTTATTCTAAATGACGCATTTATTAAATGTGTTGATTTTATAATGCCTTTTCTTGGTAATTGTTTTAATATTTCCACTGTGATTAGGTCAAAACTCAGATATGTTTGATCAATTTTAATCAGTTCCTCATTTGGTCGAAATATGTTTTCTAGGTGAGAGACAAACAAGTCTGCTTTTCCTTTACAATCTCTGCGCCATGTTCCATTATCCTCGCGTGTAGGTGGAATTTGTTTAGTTGGCCTATGCGGCTCTCCATAAAGGATAATCTGGCTTTGGCCGTTAACTCACTCAGGTAGTTCTTATTAGATTTATTTTTCTTTTTAGAATTTGGGTGAGGTTGTTTAGCCTTTATTTATTTTCTATTGTACTGGAGTTTTGTCACACTTCTCTGGCTTTTCTTTTTTATTGTACCAAATTGCGCATATCTTTAAAAAAGTTTATTCCTTCTTATTATTTCTGGCTTGTTGTTCTATCTAGTTTGTTGAATGTCTACCATGTCTAGTTGATCTAAAGTTTTTATGGGTTCATTTAGCCGCATCCTTTCACTGAGTTCGAGACTGTAAATTTTCTAGTTAGTATCTCTATTTGCTAATGCTAAATTGGGGGGATCTTTTCCTTTCTTTGTTATTAATCTTGAGCCTCAATGGGTGTTTTTGGCATTGAAGTCCCCTCCAAAGGTGAACTTTTTCCCTAGCCTATTCATAAACTTTTTTATTCGGCTTTATTTATTTTATGTCTTGGTGGCAACTGATATATGGCTGCCACGGCGATTTTATACTTTTTTGTTTCGATGCTTACACTAAATGCTTATATTTTCTTCGTTTTATATTTTTCTCTTTCATAGTGTTTTATGTTATTTGTTATTTTTTACAATGATTTCCGCTCCCCCTCTTCCTTCAGTAGGTGCATCGCATTTTTAAAATTACTATATTTTGATTTACGAATAACTACAGTTGTTAACTGTAGAGCTGCGATCACAAACCGTTGGAGGTTCAAATCCTATCGCCAGTAATAATTTTCTGGTTAATTATATTAATTGAATTTATGTAATGTATTCTTCGACGTCACAATGGCTGTATAACAGAAAGGTTAATGCCAATAAAAAAGTTACTTATTATTTTAATGATTGCCTATCATGTTATAAAATTGATGTTTGAATAACGAACCAATTATATATATGAGAAATTCTAAAGGTAGTCGACATTTTAGTAAATTCAGATTATTTTATCAGCAAATTTTTGCAGCTTTAAATTGAACAAATATACTCTTGAAAAATTGATAAATGTGTCAATTTCGACAAATGAAAAGTAAAGAAAATCACGCATCAAAATATTTTTTTCCTTGCAATTTGAAATATTATACTTTTCATTAAAAATATGTTGCGATTCATTTTTCTTGTAAGAAATTTGTATTGGAGATAATTTATCATTTTTATCAGCGCTTTTCATAGCTAAAGTACACTTTTGTAATATATCAAAAACTTTTTATAATTAACAAGACAATGCCACTACTGTTAATTTTGTAAAATGGCAATTAATCATTTCTACTTAATCAACGTTTAAAATTATGTCACCAACAATTTCTTACCTTATAAACCATCACAATGAATTTTTTGTTGATACTTTATAAAGTAAAAAGTCTGAAACGGCAATTTTGAAAAAAATATTGTTATAAATACACAAGTAAAACACGACAGTAATTAGCATATGATTAATTATACATAATGGTAGAATTGTTAATTCAATGCGAATCAATTTTACCCAAATCAATTATTAAGGGATATATAAAATTGGTTTTATTAAAAAATAGAAAAAAGTAAGCGAAAAAAACATATTCACGAGTCCTAATTTACATATCTTGTGCTTTATTTTGGGAAAATAAAAAAAATTCAACTCTGCATGTCTTTGAGCAGACATTGGCAATTTTGCAAGGACTCATTCTAAGGACAAATCGCTGCAATTTTATCTTACGATCACCGGTTATTTGAACTTATTTTATAGTATATTACGCTCAAGGGGAAAAGGCCACTAAAATTCAACCCACAAATCTTTATTGTAGTAATAAATTAAGTTTTTAATTGGTTTGTTAAATTAGTTTAATTTAAAAATAAGAAAAAAACATTTACATTGAAAAAAATACAGAACAAATCCAAATATTATTACTTGACAAAATATCTACAAAATGTCAGGAAGTTGGAACTTTGAAACGTGCAATATTCATAGAATCAAAGGTAAAATAAATCTTGCAATTATAAAACCTAAAAGTTTTAGAATACATGACGTCGGTCTTAAATCTCCAAAACTTATTACAATTAAGGAGTCGTACAACCAAGTCAAACATCGTTACACCATCTGGTAAGCAGGATAGAAATGTCAAGAAAACAAGGAAATTCTTGAACTTGGTTCTGTGATCAAAGTGCATCTCCAGACAAAGAAAATACCTGCTATACCATGCTATAATCGAAAGTGTAGTTCTATACGGATGCGAGAACTGGCTAATCACAAAGAAATAATGGAGGTTATTTGAACAATACTAAAATAAGTCCAACGAGGACTACTGATATGGTATGGACAGGTGGACAGGATGGGCGTGGAGAGGCTCTCAATGTATATACTCGAGTGAAGGCCAGTATAGAGAAGGAAAAGAAAGGGACCGAAAAAGACGTGGAAAAGTGGAATACAGAAGGCCATATCGGAAAGAAATCGTCAACCAGGAGTCTGGGTAGATGGGAGAGGCCGGAGGCTGAGAACCTGAAGGCGCAGAAAGCAATGACACCGGACTTATATAATCTACATAACGGCCACAAAAATAAAATAGTCGACTCTAAGTAAAAATAATTATTTTTAACATGATGATATTTTCTCATTACACTTGAATGCTTTGAAAATAATTACACTACACTTAATTTCAAATTTCTATAATGCAAAGCAATATTAATTTTGAAATTATCTGTTTCTCAGGCTACTGTTTCTAAGGCATATTACATGATAACAAAAAATGGAGATGTGGTCACCACATGACTATTAATTGCAAATTTAAAATATACCCGTTACTTTTAAAAGAATCATAACTACAACATTACTGAACTCTAAGTAATTTAAATTTTTATAATCTCCAATTTAATGAAAAACCAATAAAGTTTGGCGAAAATAATCTAATGAAGAAGTATTTTCATGGAATATACTAGGAAAAACATTAAACTATTTTTATGAAAAATTTCCCATTTTATTTAAACGACAGATAGAAGTAGAAGAAATTCAATTTTATAAAGTGTTACGAGAGAGCATAACGTATAATAAATAGTTGTCACGTATGTGCACTAGAATTGTATTTTAAACTTAAAATTTTATTTTATTAAGCACAAATTGCTTCCAATAAAGGAATTCTTTAATTAACTTCGAAATTAAACAAAAAAAAATTACCAATACCAAACTTAACTACCAATTTAAAAGAAATGCAAGTTTAAATTTACACCAAATCTAATTTCCTTTGCTTAAAACATTTTCCTTTGAAATAATGCCTGTCAATTGCGAGCTTTACGTTCGGAGTATGTGGGAAGAAAATTTACGTTGCATGACTATTTTTGAATTGCAAATATAAATCCTTACAACACCTTTTTTCTTGAAGTGAGGATTACTTGTAAAACAAATTGTACGCAAGATAACAAACTCTCTTGTCACCTAGAAAATTGCATGACGGAATATTAAATTTTGAAAATTTATATGTAAACAACATATATGCTGAATGCACTACATTAAAATAATAATAAATAATATGACATGGGTGATAACCAAAACGAAAGAATATTATAAGAGATGATAAATTAAAAATATTATTGCGATTGTAATGAACGAATTATATTGAATGGTTGGAAGTTGATTAGCATTGCTCAGAGATTTATTAAATAAATTTGCATGAGTCGAATTGATTGAATTTTAAAATTTAAAATTGTTATTTAGAAAAGATTTAATTAAATAATACTTTATGGTCAATGTCTGGTAAACTAATAGAAATGGTCACATCAAGTGTCATAAATGAAATTCTAAGATTGGTCATCGCGGGGTACCAAAGTCTTACTCATGGCTTCCCATGCTACATGAAAACTGCATTAACCCGTAAGCTAAATGACTGAGGGTTACAAGCTATGGAAAACCCTATCGTCTCTGCCCAAGAATGGGTGGCTACAAACAGAGTTTACATACACAATGTGCAGCTGAATACAAAATTTGATAACACGTTTTGCAAGCGTGGCGTTTTGATCTTCCAAAACCTCCCATGAAAACATGTCAAATTTTGAAATGGTTTTTCAGGTGGGCAAGTGCTACACTAACCCATCAATCTGCCTCATTAAGGCAAAAAAAATTCGAACCGATAATATCTAAAGTTTAAAAATTTTCGACCAGGTACAAGAAACGATAGCATGCATAAACACCCTTTTTAAAAACCGACAAAGGGAAAATGAACATCAAACAGTCCAAATTCACCGATAAAAACTAAGATAGATTACCTAAAATTCATTAGAAAATACATACATACAATAAATCAGTACCAAAATAAACTAGAGAAGAAATACCGCCCGCCAGCTTAAGGGACCTAAACATAGATGCATTGGCTTAAAATTAAACATACCAGATCAAACTGCAAATGAAAAGAAATGTGCCCTTCAAAAATATAGAAAGAATAAGAAAATTTCCTTAGGAATGATGGAGCGAAGAAAAACAACAGACCGGAACACTATTGAATACTACCAAATGAAATTATTAAGATAAAAATCAAGTGTAAATGGGCCTTTGGAGGAAAGAAGTTATTACAGATAAGAACCTAGCTGACCTACCGCTATTTAAAAAAAGTAGTACTCTAAGAAAAGCAGGCATCCTAATGGTTCACAAGGAATTAATATAATTCATTTACAAACTTTACGTCTACGATATATTTTCAAGGACATTTAATCTACCACGACACACAATCAACCGAAACCTACCTAACTTCTCATTAGTAATTATCGTTATCTCAAAAATAAAATTTTTATACAATTTTCTTGTAAAAGGGTTTATACTATATTTAGGAGACGAAATGCCGTTATATGCCAAAGATCGATGGACCCAATGTACCTGCAAAACCTAAGAATAAAGTCTATACACGAACTGTCATACGCTTCAAGCAGTCTAAAAATATTTTTTATTGTCATTGGCCCAACACCCTTTCGTGACTACTAATACTCTGCAAAAAAATTGCCCCACTTTTACCGAATAGTCGAATTTTGATGACATTTTGATATTTTGTCACTTTTGGCCAAAGAACTAAACTTCTAAGCACCTGATACTCTTTCGTTGTACATTGAAAATTTCAATTTGTGGAAAGGGAAGTGCCATATGTACCAATGTACATATGTACCAAATCGGAAAGATAGTATGGCCCGGCGAAGTGCTTGCAGACCTTCCAAAGCTTAATTGAGAAGACTCCATAGATATCGTAATAAAACTGTTTAGCAACATATATGAGACGGGCAAAATTCCTTGCCACTGCCTAGTCTCAACATTTGTGTCACTGGCAAAGAAAAATAAAACCAGAGAATGTTTGGACAACAGAATTATTGCTCTAATAAATCATACCTTAAAGATCTTTTTAAAGATTATACATAACCGCTTCTATAAGGAATTAGAACAAGACATCAGGGATACTCAAATGTGTTTTAGAAGAGCGGTTGTTACAAGAGAAACGCTCTTTGGATTAAACATACTGAGACAAAGATGCCTTAATATAAATCAAGCTATGCACATCTGCTTTATTAACTTCCAAAAGGCATTTGATAAAGTTCAACACTCAAAACTGTACTATATACTAAATGTACTATAGAGGAAAAACACCAATAGCAAAAACATAAGAATAATATTCAATCTCTACTGGCACCAAATAGCCCTAGTCAAATTCGATGAAGATCTAAGTGAAGAGGATAAGATATGTCAAGGAGTTAGGCAGTGCCACCTCTCTTATTTCACGTTTGTAGTAGATGCACCTTTAAAAAGGCGCTGGCAGAAAAATTTGATGAATTGTCATAAACTAGGAAACAATTAACAACTTACGATACACAGACGATACCGTTACTATAATCTGAAAGTAATTTGGTCGAGCTAATAAGCATTTTGTGCAAAAGATGTGGCCTAGATGAATTTAAAGAAAACAAAAGTTATGTCAACTACAAAAAATCAAAATGTAAACCATCTAAAACTGTTCATAAATCATAACGATTATGTATAATTGGTATCCTCCCAAAATTATCTTATCACATGAGTAGTGATGTAGCAGAACACACAAAAAAATCTAGTGTCAAATAGTAGCTGCTCAAAGCGCTTTTATGAAAATTGAATAGAGTACCAAAATTAGTAGTAATAACCAGAATACTGAGATGTTATATATTCTTGGGTCTCCATCTGAAGCCCAGAAATCACAGAAGTACACACAAATTGTCTTTGGCACAAGCTGTATTTTGAGGAGAAGAAAAAAAAATGAAATGGTGGCTTGGATTCTCAAAGTACTCTTAGTAACACCATAAAAATGCAAAAATTACAATCTCTAGGGCATGTCTAAAAAGAGATAAATATAAGATCCTTAAACTTATCATTCATGGTAATATAAAAGGCAAATGAACGGTCGGCAGAAAAAGAAGAATCTTTTGGCTGCGTAACGAGGTAGTGGTTTGGTTACAGGTCAGTAGAATTCTTTAAAGAAGCGATTGGTTATTTTAATTTCAAATTTCCTATAGAAGCGGAACCTGAAGATATAGAAGAAATATTTGTCATGTTTGACTAGTATATAACCATATTTCACCAATGATCCGTCTTTGTTTGTCGTTATAGAAGTGTATTCATCCCAACCCGCGTTAAAATACTACTAGCTAATTATGTACTTAGTTTTCAGTACATTTTTAATAATTTTTATAAAGTTTATTAGATGAAATTTTCAAAAGGCTGTCATAAAATCCAAGTTTTCGTCTATCGCATTTTTATAAAACCCTGAAACTTAAAAAGTGGCTTTTATATAATTTTTTTTTTAATAATTTGCATAATTTTTTCTTAATTATAAAGAATAGTTCGCAAAGAGGTCTATAAGTAATAAGTAATAAATAGGTTTATTAAAAAAATATATATATTTTTACGACAAAATTAACACTCCCATAAAATACATATATTTTTTCATATTGTTTGATATAAAAAATGTTACATTTCAATGGTTTCAAACTTGTATAGCTTTATACAACAAAGCACGAACAAAAGTGATGTTTATTTCCAAAAACTTTTTTGTAATTATTATTGAAAACAAAAAGGTACAAAGGTACCTAAATTATTGATCATATAATTCTTAATGCCCACATCCTCATGAAAGAAGTTCCATTCATTTATTTTCAAGGAAATGAGTTACAGACACTTATCAAGTTAAGTTACAAATTTCTTCCACACGAGTCATATTATTCAAACATTACGACATTGGATAACAATCTGTTCAAACTCTTCATAACTTTTTAGCGTAGAAAAAATAAGGTTAATTCGATTAGTCGTATCATTAAATTTATTGCCTAAATGCCCTGAAGTTTTATTTAGTGATGGATTTAAAAAGTTAATCGCTATGGGAAGTTAAGTCTTTGATGATAATATTTTGTTACAAATTAAAGGATTACATAAGTTTTTGTACTTTTTCACAATTTTATTATAATACTTAATGCAACCAAATATTTTTTTTTAAGTACGAAACCCATTTATTATTTTATAAGGTAGCAGATTATATTATGAAAGTGAACGCCATATATATTTTTTTTAATTTACATAGTCTGACAAGGAGATAACCAACATTCATTTGTATCTTGTCATATAACATTATTATGGGGTATTTTCCAAGTGTGTGGTATTTGAAAAACGCTCTTGGATTTAGAAATTTAAACGTTTTAGTGTCAAGATCAAATAAAATTTATTATTATATTTTGCAATAATTTCTGCCTAACAAGACATTTTAATTAAGGCCCAAATGTTACATAAAATAATAAGGCTCAAAATGTCTGAATAAATATATATTATACGCTTCTAGTCTTGATTTATTTTTTGATCCAATGATCCTTACCAAGGACAACGTTTTTCATGTTAGAAGCCATTAAATAATTTTCAATATTTTTTTATAAATCTCTTAGAAACACGATATAATTTAAATTTTATTAGTTTTGCGACAAATTTAATCCATTTTTATTTATTTTACATTCGTTATGATTTATTTACAATTCAATCAAAAAAATGGTGGTGTGGTCACCTCAAGACTTTCATTTACTAATTTGAGATGTTTTTTGGGTTAACTATCATATTTAAAGATGTATGTTGGCAATAAAAATTCAATTATTGACG
>JARJDX010016453.1:0-14090 GCA_030264735.1 Gymnusa sp. GC000175 | reverse complement strand
TTATGAATGAACGTGACGTATTTAAGTTTGTATTTTTTTAACGAATAGCAAGCCATAATTTTGCAAACCATGATGGCCGCCGGGAAAACCCCCGTCGTTATTGGTTGACCCATATAAATTCTAGGAATTTCTATGGAATCGTAGTAGCACAGATAAGTATACAATACTCTGTGGTAGTAGGTAGCGCTTATAGTAAATGTAGTAACACTGCTGAGGGGATTCCAACTTTCTTATTCTCTTTTTTGAAACGTTCGGGGTGAAATTTTCGTTTAAAAAGTAACTAGACGTATAAAAGGACTAAATTTTTCAATGAAAATAATTTTTGATTATTATTTTAATTCTTTTTTCAAAATTTTGTCGAATTTTTTTTTTGAGGAAAAATAAAAATGGGAGTTTCAAAATGGTTATTCTAGTTTTAATTTTTTTAAAAACATTTCACGTAAGAGCAGCTAGTTTTGGTAAAATTAATATAAATACATATATAAAAAGACCTTGCTCAATTTTGGTTAAATATTTTTAACGATTTTAGATCAAATGTTACAACCATAAGTGTATGGCGGTATAAAACGTAAGAATTAAATAATGTTAACACAATTAAGTACACCAATTTATTTCATATTAATAAAATGATGCGATTTTTTGGCGCAACTAGTACCAGGGCGATCGAAAAAGCGGTTTCTATTGTCACTCAGTAACCCATTTAAGTGCGAGGAAAAATAAAAAAAAAATAAAAAATTAACAGAAGGGGAGAAATAAAAAAAGGACAATAAAGTATTTTATTGTCACTCAGTAACCCATTTAAGTTTGAGGAAAACTAAAAAAAGGAGAAAAGACAGAAGGAGAGAAATAAAAAAAGGACAATAAAGTAAACGAATAGGAAAAATGTAAAGAATAATAATGAGAAAATAGGCGGGGGGGAAATAGGAAAAAAGATAATTGAAAGAAGAGAAAAGAAAGCTGAATAAGAAGTGCTTAATTTGGAAAACAAATTACATTCAAGGTTCTGAATTTTATTTTCATTTACAATGTAAAAAGAAGCATTGTACTCGCGAAAATTTCCAAAATCGAGATTTTTATGGAAATAATATCCATTTTAGGCTTCCTTCATTTAGAAAAAAGTGGTGTATGTCGGTGTGCGTGTCCTCTCTACAGTCCAGATCCTGATCTTTCTGAAAATTTATATCAAAAACCCAACAACCAAAAGGTTGTTGATTTTTCGGTTTTTTGTAACTACATATAACGAAAACTATTAGGTTTATGGAAAAACATGGACCACAAATGTGCTTAGAATTAAATTTGCACCTTGTTCCTAATACTTTTTCAAAAATTAACATTTTAAGAACTTATTGTTGTTCGTTGCTAAGCAATATATTAAGTGAAATTATTTCCATCAAGTTGCAGGGAGAGACTGTTATTATAAACAATCAATAATTAATGAAATACGGTTATTTTTGGTCAAAAGTGACTAATGGATATATTGTCGACATACATTTCAACAAAATGAAGTTGCAGAAAAATGCTGCCATGCTAATTAGCTGATAGTTATTGAAATATAGTTATGTTTCTGTGAAAGGTAATGAATTTGCATCAAATTCGTAAATAAAAGTCGTGTGGTGACCACATCTTTATTTTTTGTAGGTTTTGATAGAGAAATTTAAATATAAATTTGTATAATAATCAAATTAATATAAACCAAATTGCAAAATTTTATTTGGAGTTAAAGCGTTGATTGAGTATTGGTCAAATATATCTATCGAGGGATGCAATAAGCAACATAAATTACTTTTTCTTTATTTTAACTTTTACTATAAACTATTACTAAATGCCAAATCAAACTTGCTCAAGCATCTAATTGTTGAGAAAATTAATTTGTATATTTTAAGTTTACCGTTTAAATGGGATTTGAATTTTGCTTTTTTATTTAATACTTTTACTTTTTATGGCATGAATATGTCAAAATATAAGACGCCTGCATAAATAAAGAAAATAAAATTTTACGCGCAATAAAACTTTTGTAACACATTGCCAGAAGTTGTGTTGCGTAAATATGTTTTTGTTGCTTTTAATGTTCATTACTTAGTACATATTTAATGATTAATAATATTTAGTAATTTAATTTACTGCAAATGATAAGCTAACGTAAAATTACTGGTAATTTGTAACATTCATTATGTATTTACTGAAATAAATTACTTGGTTTTCATTATCTATTTAATTTATTACTCGTATTTGCTTGCTGACTCTTGCCTTTTTTATATCGGTGGAGGTTCTGCAACCCTTAATGCATCTCCATCAACGATTTATAAGTACTTTAGTCAGCGTTTTAAATAAACTTTTCACTCAACCTAAAATTACAAAATGCAAAGATTGGAACAAATTATTATAGACGTTTTCACATGGACCATCGCAAGCTTAAATACTAACCATTTATTTCAAATAATTATCATTTATATAAAATACTGACTCTTTGTAATACATACAGACCATTTCATTAAAATACTGACTCCTTGTTATAAGTACTACGCAGGGCCGTCTTAAGATATTTGGCGCCCGTAGGCTATTAACAATAATGCGCTCCTTTTCATTAAAAAAACACGGTTTTACAAAAGTTTAAAAACTAGAAAAATTCAATAAAAAAATTAAAATGTTAAACTAGGACAACAATGTCCAAAATCAAGTACAATTGTAGGATGACAGTTTCATAAAAGGAGACAAATCTAGGACTTACTTTTCTAGGATAATATTTTCTTTAGTAAAATTTCAAATCATCGTTAAATAAACGTTTCTTCTTTGGTATTTTCGCTCCGCGGTTATTATGAGTAAAAATTTCTCTAGGACACACGAGAAGATTGCAACGGTGCGCGTAGTCTTTACCAAAATACCATTTTTAATAATAATTTTATGAATTTTTGGGCAATTTTGTTCAAAATTTAAATTTTTTCTAAAATTATAACAATATTTATCGACTTTCGTCATAATTTAGATGGTTTTGGGTAAAATAAAGGGGTTTTTTTTATTGGTCTCAAATTTTTGCAGTTTTATTCAAAATTATCGTAACTTAATGAAAATTTTTGGTAAAATTTACACAAATTAGATTAAAATTATTATAATATTAATAAAATTTTGACGTGTTTCATCAAAATTTAGATGATTTTGGTTAAATTCGTAATGATTTTGTTTTAATTTGTAATAATTTTGGTCATATTTAATAAATTTTTATTCTAATTTTAATTATTAGTTGGATTTTGGTAAAAAATGGGCAACTTTAAGCAATTCTAGTCCAAATTTTGATTATTTTTAATTAAATTGTAATGATTTTGTAAAATTTTCTTCAAAATATAAATTATATTACTCAAATTAGAACATTTTACGTTAAATTGGTACAAATTTGGGCAAATTTCGAGAAAATTTTTGGTTTAAATTGTTGTTCGTAATCAAATTCAGGCGATTTACTTCAAAATTAAAATGATTTTGATAAAGTTTGAGCAATTTTCTTAAAAATTTAAATGATTTTGTTTAAATTAGATCAGCTCGATTTACGTTAAAATTAATATCAATATATTGGTTTAAATTCCATATTTTTTATTTAATTTAGTTAATTTTCTTCAATATTTAAATTTTTAGATTTAAAAATTGCAATATTTTAAACAAAAATGCCGCCCCTAAATGCTGGTGCCCCGGGGCTTAGCCCATTTAGCCCTGTGGTTAAGGCGGCCCTGAGTACTGTGGTAATGAGTACTGACCATTTAATAAAATACTGATCTTTATATTAAAATACTGACTTTTTAATAAAATACTGACGATTTATTTTAAATACTGACCATTTATATAAAATACTGACTATTTATCATAAATACTCACCTTTTTTTTAAATATTGACCTGATAAATAGCGGTCTTTGAGTTACATCTTATTTCCGTTTCGTTGCGTTTTTTGTTTTTCGGTATTTATTGAACTTTTGTTTCTGTGGGAGCTACTAACTCTACTTAAAAAAATGGGGATCACTACCACTCTCTTTACTTTCACCTGGAAAATTTTTAGGCGGGTTTTTGTCTTGTGATTACTTATCTATAATATTTTTGTATTTAATGCCAACGGGACAGATTCCACATACCTATATTATTGCTATATTTTATAAAAAGTCGTTCATGGTTTATATGTGCTGATTTATTTGCGGCTTAACTCCACATAAGTTCCAGTAATTATGAACATTCTTGGGACCCTGGTTACTAGCAGGAATATTTACCATTAGGATGCTTTCCAAATTTTCAATGTGTTTTAAAGTCATTTGAAAAATTTCTTCCTGGCGCATGCCCCCATAATTGCCGCTACTTTGAACATTAAATACTTATCATCGAGTTCCTTGGTGTTAAATTTATCAATCTCTTGTCGTCTAAAAATTTTGGACTTTTTTGGGAGGTAGCCTTCTCCTTTGCGTTTTAAGAATGCGATAGGCTTGTAAAACTTGCTTATATCTTAATTATTCTTGACATTTAGCATCGTTTTTAACATTGTAAAATGTACCCAAAGCGTGGAAGACTTCCAAGTTTTAGAGTTTTTCTTAAATGTTAACACAACGCTTTCTTTATGATTACCTTTAACATTCTTTCGTTCACATTATTCTATAAATCGTTTGAAATATAATTCATACTGTTGCTTTGATTTGGTAGGCAATAAATCTAAGGTTGCAGTAGCAGCTTCTTCAATTTCTTTTAGTAGCGATTGCATTGCACCAGAATATTTTCTTGCTTAGCATATGTCAAATGATTTACTTATTTCAACACTCTGATCGCTTTTTATTGAAACTTGATTGTAACATTTTTTTACAACTTTATTATGCTTTTAATGGTATTTGTATAAAAACCATTGTATGATATGTGTGTTAAAATGATTTTATTTTGTTCAAAGAGTTGCTCAACTCGCTACGCTCGTTTCGCAATCTTTCCCACTCATAAAATAAAATCCTATTTTTAACACTTATAGACTTATATCATAAATAACTATTTTAGGTTCCTTATTGTTTGTATCCATGTATACTTATGGATTTTTCGGTGTTGAAAATACCCATTTGGAATATTCAGTTGGTATACTCGTATTAGTCTTCTTCTATTGTCATTTACCACTTCCTCGTCGAAATTTCCACCTTTTCTTCCCACTTCACCATTAAACTTTTTTTTAGAACAATTATATTATGAAAACTCTCATATTAAACAATACTCAATTAATACGTCGTGTAAACAAAATTCACACAAATATTTGAATTTATTTCGCATTTGTTATTTTCTCGTATTAGTACTATTAAAGCAAATAATTTAAACCATATTACATTTTTTCTTATTGCATTTTTTCTGATTTAATCTGTGCTTTGTTTTTTTTATTGGTGGTTAAATTTCTTTAAGTGTAAGTAATTGTAACAAAGATTGATTTTGAAGAAAGTATTCACAGCCAAACTATCTGTAATTTAAATTTGGTTTATTGAGGCAGAACTCATTTGTTAATTGAAACATAAACATCCGGCAAATTGTGTCAAATTAAAATTTCTTTAAAATCATCAATCCATCAGATGTGTTTATGATTTCCAATGTGCACACCTGCTGCTAGTTTCTCTAGTCATATTTTCTTTATGTTCCTAATAGTTGCTTCGCAAACAGAGAAATTACCAACAGTTTCGTATTGATTGCCTTCAAGTAAATAGGCAATAAATACTCGGTTCTTATAGTTTACAAGTTTTAAGCAAATAAATGCAGGATTGTATTGTTTTGTCTTAAATCCGCGTGCGAAATTGCGTTAATAAAAGTTTAAGTTCCATTTCATGAGCGCATTTGAATGAAAAATTTTTACACCCAGTTTGCAACGTGAAATTCAAAATTAAAAGAAATTTAAAAATGTTATCACATATTCAAGTTCAACTATTATGGTACAATACTTGATATGAATAAAAGTATGTTGTGGTTTTCGTGTAATTTTACTACCATTATTTTTTTTGCATTACATTTCCCTTAATAATTTTTTGTTTTGTTTTAATTTTTTTAAATTTAATTATAGTTAAAGTGGAAGTACACTCCAGCAGTAGTGGAGCCGGGTCAGATGAGAACTTATCCTCCTCTGATATATCGGAACGTTCCGGAGATCACGACCACGATTACGAAGATATATACATGGTCCGCGAGGACACTAAACCTAAAGCCAACACCCGATCAAGATCCCGAGATTCAGGATCGCACAGTCGTTCGGGTTCTGCAAGCTCCTCAAACTCCGGTTGCAACGTGATCGTCAAACTGACTACCAAGGAGCCGAAGAGTGCCAAGAAAACTAACGAGTTCCTTCCAAAACCCCAAAAATACGAAAAAGTAGTTGAAAAGAAGATCAAAGATTCGCAAGAAAGTGGATTGTCCTCGTCGCCATCAACCCTTAGCTCGGAAGAAGAAGGCGATAAAATGAAATTGGGAATCAGACATTCTTTGCCTCCTCAGAAAACTAACGGCGGGAATCAAAAAGTTCTCAAAAGGGTTATCTCTACACCGGGAGATATGTGTGCACCACCACCGCCTCCACCACTCCCTGCCATTAACAAAATTCCATTAGATGAAATGCAAGAAGATAAAAATGTATCAAGTGCTCATGAATATGTCACCACTGGAGCGGAAGAAGTTGAAGTGATTGAAGAACCTACTGTGAAGCCATCAGATGTTGTCAAAGGCATGTGTAGAAGCATCTCTGCTATATGTAAGTCAAATTTATTACTAATAATAAGCATTGGCGTATTACTTAAAAATATTATTTGATACAATTATCCGGTAATTAATAATTTTAGTTGTCTTTCAAACCAATAAAATGTTTAATTAATTGGTGTTGAAGTAATATTGGTTGCGGTTGAAAACTTGTCGACAATTACTGGATAATCATCTGTTGTAATAAGTCTTAAGTGCTTTTACCAACGGTATTTCGTGCGTATGATTGACGTGTTTATCGCGATGAATGTAAATGCGCTCAAGCGTTTAGGTAACATATCGATTCGTCTGCGTTTTATTAACAAAAAAAACAAAAAAGCGCTATTAATTAATTGGGCCGCTCCAAAAAACAAGTAGGCTAATATTAAAACAAAATGTTAAAAAAAAGTAAATGGACATCACCAACGGCTTCTTTGTTTCTTCTGGCAATTCGATTAAAATCGTGTGCCAAATAATGTTTACTTTTACTTGTGCATTTATGCACACTTTCGCGTGTCATGCATTATTCAAATTGATTTGTAAGATTTGAACGTTTATTCAAATTGCTCGGCAATTATTTTCGCAGAGAAAACAAGTACTACTAATTACCAAGCTATAAATCTTTAAGTAATTGTTTCAAGTTTAAAAATATTAACGAAACTTTACGAGTTCTTAAATAGCGTCAAGAAAGAAATGTCATCTACTTTGTTTACTGCTAGTTTTTTTATTTCCTTCCTAGTTTTGTTTACATCTTTCAGTTCTTCCATTTGCTGCGGGCTTTTCTTGAACATCTTCGTCGGTACCTCCTGTGTTGTCTAGTATACTGCCATGGTATCCTTCTAATCTTTTGATCTTGTGCTTTTCTTATTTATTTTGTTTTTTAAATATTGATTTTGAGACATCTTGCTGAAGTCGTTTAAGTTTGATATTGATATCATTAAATATGTAGACTAGAAGACGTACGTCATCAACGTAGGCGAAATGTTCGAGTCTACTTCTGAGGGTCCATCTTATTTTCCTTTGTGCATCATTTGCTTTTCTTATGGTGTTATTTAGTACAACATTAAAGAGGATAGGCGGTATCACGCAATCCTGTTTCACGATGCTATCACAAAAATAAAAAAAGACGGTTATTTTTTCAAAAACAACAAGAAGATGTATTTTCAAGTGGTATGAGTGGTTTTGACCTAAAGTCAATAGAAAAAGAAACTAGAAAAAGACAACAGGAAGACTAAAGAGTAATACAAAGAAATGGAGACCAACTGTCTCTGGAAAAAAAACTGGAAAACTTTTTTCGTCACATTCAGTACATTTTGAAAATAAAGACAAGTATTAACCTACGGCATCAACATTTGCTGCTGCTTTTGTTTGATTTTAACCAATAAATTCTAAAAAAAAAGTTTGCGCCGACAGATGTTGTAGGAGGTTTAGATCAAGTCAATCTTACAGGCAAATAATAGTAACAACCACCTATGCAGTGTATTTTTAAAGCTGTAGTTATGGCACTTGGGTGTAATATAGGTATCCAGAAATGGTTAAGAAAAACTTTTAGAAATTCCCAAGATTTTGAGAGGAACAGTGAAATTTTGGACGTGAATCCTCAGATAAAAGAACTTGTGTGCGATATGACATTTAGTTCTTCGGTCTACTTAAAAGTTACACCAATTAAGTAATTGTTAAGAAAGTTTAAAACGCTTTAATCAAATCTTTGGTTAACTTCCAAACTTTTGGTACTCAAGTTTCAACCAAGAGGAATAGAGAAATTTAAGGCACAAACTTCCATTAAAGCGATTAAAAAATGAACTTCTTTTCGGTATAATGACATTTAGTTCCTAGGTCTACTTAAAACTTACCCCAATCAATCAATTGGTAAGAAAGCTTACAATGCATTTGTCAGATCTTTTGTTTCTCTGTAAATTTTTGGTACTTGAGTATCTACCAAAAGGAACAAAGAAATTTTAGGCACAAGCTTGCAATAAAGCGATCAAGAAATGAAACATGGAGCCTCAGATTGAAGAACTTGTGTTCGATATAATGTCATTTAGTTGTTACGTCTACTTACCCCAATCAAGCAATTGGTGAAAATTACAATGATTTTGTCAGATCTTTGGATTCTCTCTAAATTTTTGGTACTCAAGTATCTACCGAGATAAACAGGGAAATTTCAGGCTCAAACTTGTTTTAAAGCAATCAAGAAATGGAACAAGGACCCTCAGATTAAAAAACTTATGATCGATATAATGACATTTAGTTCTTAGGTCTACTTAAAACTTACCCCAATCAAGCAATTGGTGAAAATTACAATGATTTTGTCAGATCTTTGGTTTCTCTCTAAATTTTTGGTACTCAAGTATCTATCAAGAGGAACAGGGAAATTTCAGGCACAAACTTGTTTTAAAGCAATCAAGAAATGGAACGATGCCCCTTAGATTAAAGAACTTGACTTTGATAAATGACATTTAGTTCTTAGGTCTACTTAAAATTTACCCCAATCAAGCAATTGGTGAGAAAGCTTACAACGCTTTTGTCACATCTTTGGTTTCTCTCTAAACTTTTGGTACTTGAAATTCTACCAAAACCAAAAACATTATTTCTCAATAAACTGATGTTCACAAAAGTTCGATTTTTAAAGACATATAGAAATATCCGATTAACAACACAGTTAGCAACTGAGAAAATAAGTTTCTTTTTCGATTTAACCTGCAAGAGGAACTCCTTAGGTCGATGTCTAGTATATATTCCTAATAAATGCAAAAATTATTTTGTTATGTTGCAGGAACACAAAAATAATTTATTGAAGCTTACGTGTGTTTGGTTTCTTAAAACTCCAATCGCTTCTTTCATCTTTTAACTTGGGCATTTTGAATTTGGCAAATTTAGATTAGATTCGTCAGTACTCATTATGTTTTTTATCTTTAGCCTTTATTTGATTTTCAAAAGAAATCCAATGAGTGGGTATTACTGACGATGAATCTAATAATTTGCCAAATTCAAAATGCTGAATTTAAGAAATGAAAAAAGCGAGTGAAGTATTTTTTTAAACAAAGCAGCTTCAATAAATTCTCTTAAAGTGTTGCAAAGGTGAACGATGAATAATATTGTCGTTGAAAAGAAGACGCTTAGTTCGAGAATCTATTGATAGACTCTGAAACAGAAGTCGGCAACAAGGCGTTAGCTGTTAAATTTTCATTTTTTTTATTGGACATAAGAATTTAAAAAACAGCCTTAAGGTTGCCAACGTACAATACATTTTTCAAAAGTCTCTTTTAAAAGGAGGAGCGGGCTTTCACATTTTCCACTGCACTCTTCGTAGCAAAATGGTGGCCCCGACCCCTACTCTATAATTCTAGAGCAGGCATGTCAAACTCATTTTATACCGCGAGACACATAAGCAATTTTTCTTTAGTCCGAGGGCCGCATTTTTTCAAAATATATGACAACAAAAACAAATGTATTTCCAAAATAAAATATGATATGAAGCATTTATTTATAAGAAAATACAATGGGAGAATTTTTTTAAAAGCCTCGAAGGGCCGCAGATTTTCCGTTGTCGGGCATCAAGTGGCCCGCGAGCCGCGAGTTTGAAATGCCTGCTCTAGAGCATCATAATTATATTCCAATGGTACATTTTACTTCAGTACGCAGGAATAAAAACTATCACACTAAATGGTGTTAACATTGAGCAAGTTTTAGCCAGGGACCTAGGCCATGAGATTTGCTTATGTAGAGACAAAAAAAATTAAAAAAAGTATAGGACCAACATGGGCCGCCTTCGGTAAACTTAAACATATATTTGCAGGACATTACCACCACCAGTATGCCTTAAACGAAAAGTATATGATTAGTAGTACTGCCTGTCATGACATACGGAGCGGAAACTCTTACTCTAACCAAGAGATTTGCCGAAAGGATGAGAGTTTCACAAAAAGTCATAAAACGCTCTATGCTAAGCGTAACCCTACGTAATAGAATACCGAACCAAGTGCTACGCCAGAGAACTAAGATCATAGATGCAGTGGCGACCTAGACCTAGAGATGAAGCTTATAGCAAAAGACGTCTTGCTGCAAGATGGACAGAAGACATCAGGCGCATCAGTTATATCCTATATCCAGCAGTGGACAATAAAGGCTGTGTGATGATGATGATTATAAGTACGATGCGAAGACATGGATAACTACTGAGGTGACTAAAATGGATGTATTTAGATGAATGAGGAATATCTAGAATAGAAAGAATATGAAACGACGACATACAACAACGAGTGGGAGTGGAGTTTTCAATAACAACAGATATCGCCAGAAAGAAGTAATATGGTACAGACGTGCACTAAATGGAGGAAACAAAAATATCGACAAAAGCTTTGCAATGCACGAATCCGTAAAATTTAGTTTATTTTAAATTTATAGCTATTTTTTTAAACCATATTGTCGGTTATAAAACTAAATTAAACAGCAAATAGTTGACATCAACCAATAATACTACGCGACTTAGGGGTGGTTCTATAAAGCGTAGTTAGCTAATAATATGAATAAATTTAAATATGTCACATGTCAATTTATTTATGTGTCACATGCTAATTTATTCATGTGTCACATGTCAATTTATTCATAAAGTTAATTAACTTAGTTTTATAGAACCCGAAACTAAAAAATATTGCAATACAAATAGTAGTTTACACAATATTGTTTACAATTAGGTTTTGCTAAATTTTGCGTATTCAGAAACTGTTTACAACTTTTGGCACCGGTAGTAACAAGCAATTTACATAGAAGAATGAGCTAGAAAGGTCGATAGCCATTTAAAAATTAACGAATTAGTAACTACCAACAATCAAAACTAATTTACATAAAATATTAATGTACATTGCACCTAATAGTACAATTTTTACTTTACAAGTAATTAATTAGAAATTTTTTGTTCAGGAAACCTTTTACACGCAGCAAGAAAATTCTGTTTTCACAAAATTCATTATCGCGCACAATAAAAGCAATAAAACAGCGTAAATTCCCTTTCATTTTAAATTCATAAAAAAAGTGTGGAGAAACTATACAAAGTTGCACAATTAAACGCCTCATTTAATAAAAAAAATGGAGTGTTATCCACTCGACTTTCCCTTAAGCGAAAAATAAAATTTAACCCGATAAAAAAAAGTTTTAAATAAAAGCAATTTCATTATGCAGCAACTTAAATCATATAAACTTTTTGTAAATATTTATTTTTATGAAATAGACGCAAAAGCTAAACAATTATTTGAGTAAACTTTCACTTCTTTTACCCAAAAACTATACAGTTCCAGATCCCATCAAAATAATTTTTCATAATTTTAACAAATTTGCATGTTGTTTGAAGTATTCGTTTAGCCTTTAGAGAGCACAAGAAAATGGCTATCTACACACACGCACACATACACACAGACACACACACACACACACACACACACACAACACACACACACATACATACGCACACAATCATGAAAAAAATGGTCAATTCTTGTTCAAAAAAGCCTAAAACTTCGACATATAGAAATATAAAAAAAACTGAACGATTACTATACTTTTCCTTTTCGGGACAGTTTTGTAGTCTTAAAAAATAACAAAGCAAAAATAAGTTAACATACTTTATGTTATAATAAATTAAACTGACATGTTTTATATGGAATCAAATGTTTTGCGATAAAGGTGTAATTAAAAGTAAGCTCAAAACAAGTTGAAATAAAGAAAGCGGAGCAGTTTTTTCATGTTGTGCATTTAGTACAAGCAAAAAATAAATTTTTGGCGCATAATTTAATTTTAAAATGATTTATGTGAAAAAAATTGCGAAGCGATATTTTATTTTATAGGTGACTTAATAACGGAAACTCTACATCCAATTATTGTTTTAATAGAGTATTAAAAAATTAAACATCCGTTAAAAAAATTCTGCACATTATCCCAATTACACGTTTATTTTATTTTTAATTATCATTTATTAATGTATATGCCCGAATTTATTTTAATTCCATGCCATTAATGCGGATGAAGTGATGAAGAAAAAAACTTGTAATTGCAGGCGCGCGGTGCGGCGAGAAATTTATGCCGCCTCCTTTTCATTTCTCCTATAACACTTACTAATTAAACCTTAAATTTAATTAATTTCGCGCAGTGTCTCTGCAGCTTGTTCTTATCAGCGGAGCAGAACGAAATATGGAGATAGCATTACATTTTTTTTTTTTAATAAATTACTTCCAACGACCCCCTCCGCGGATCTTCAAGCCTGGAAGCTTTTTTTCTATTATTCAGCAATCATTTGTTTCATGTTTAGTTTAGCCAGAGTAAGCGTGATAGGAGCAGACGTAAATAATTAAAGCAAATTAAACTGCGCGCTAAAGAATATTAACAGTTCTCGGAATAATTAAATAGAAACTCTTCTGACGTGCTGTGCTTCAACTCAAGTTTCAAGTCTATTTCTCTTTTCTCGACATACATCACTTTTGGATTATATTTTTTCTTACTAACTGTAAGTGTCTTTGATCAAAATTTGTTTCATTTTCAGACATATGATAGAAATAATTAAAACGGTGTTCATCAGTTACAGAAATGTTTAAAGATTACAAGATTGCACAAATTTGGTTATTTGTTAAGAAATTTTTATTGAAATATATTTAAATTTCTATGTTGAAAAGCAATTAACCAGGGCCATAACTATAGCACCGGCGCGCCAGCTTTCAGTGGGCGGCAATTTTGCTTCCAGTCAAATCAGTTTACGGTCCATGCCAAAGGCTTTATTGGAGTTCAGAGTTTAGGCACAACCAAATTATATTTATTTTTATCAAAGCTTATACAGTTTTTTTGCCGCAACAACAACATCTATATAGGAAAAAAATGGAGGTGTGGTCACCACACGACTTTCATTTACTAATTTGAGATGTTTTTTGTGATAACTATCATATTTAAAGATGTTAAAATGTATGTTGGCAATAATAATTCAATTATTGATTATTATTAAATCACTTTTGACGGGTAGTTAACCTTATTTCATTTATTGTCAGCTGATCAAATGACATTACGTCTCTCCAACTTGATATGAATAATTACAGTGACAATGTTGCATAGCAACAATAAACAATAGGTTCTTAAAATTTTGAAAAAATGATAGGAACAAAATTTGTGTAACATTTATTTTTACACACTTTTGTACTCCTATGTGTTTTTCATAAACTCAATAGATTTTGAAATATTTGCAAAAAACCTAAAAACCTCACCAATAAACCATTTCCTATTTTTGAATTTTAGCCAAAAGTCACTGGGACCTCCCAATTTTTGTTAAAAGCTTAAATATGAATTTTCAGGACGATCAGTTTAGCCGTCTGGGCTGTAGAGAGGACACAGACAGACACAC
>JARJDX010016452.1:0-18694 GCA_030264735.1 Gymnusa sp. GC000175 | reverse complement strand
TGCATTTTTTCAGCTAATTCTATCATAATTCAACGGACGGAAGTCAATTTTATCGAAAAAAGTTCTCACACCACAAAGGCATTTTTATTTTAACCCGAAAAAAAATTATTTTCACATCCAAACAACGAAATGTTTACTACACTTTTCCCTTAGTTTTCATCCCACGACCGGAGTTTTCCTCAAATAGTTTTTTCTTTTTCATCATACGATGCGCCCTTTAATTCCCTTTCTGTCCATGTCCTTGCTTCTTTTCCACCACTCTTATTTCGTCCGATAAAAAATTAAAGGTGCAGATAAAACAGGATTTCAATATTAAAATTAAAAATCATCTTCGTTCGGCGTAAAAAATTTTTCCAAAAATGAACAGAATTTTTTTGCAGGGGATCCAAGCTCCTTCATCGCGAAATTCACCTGGGGCGCAACATTTTTTTCGATGACAACTCAATTTCTTAATACAAAAATAATGTGAAAGCAACTTTTTTTTTGGATAAAATTTACAGGGTTCCCAACTTTTTTTTTAATTTCTTTTTATTTTAAATTAAACTATCTCGCAGTTTATGGGCCGAGGCGATAGCCGGTTGGAACAAAAATTATTGGGTCAATCGCGTCGATCCCCAAACCGACACCGTGAAATTAAACAGCACCGGATTAAAATAATTTTTCCTTTATACATGATTAGGGTTACCAATTTTTGACATAAAAAAATTAGGGTTGCCAACTTAAAAAAAATAAAAAAAAATTTTTTTAAAATTATATTTTTTTTTAAATTTTACCACCTACCATTTTAATAATTATATATCTTTTAAAAGTGTACTAGTGTACTAATTTAGTATCGTAGTTACAGATATTTTTTTTATTTTTCTGAAGGCACAATTCTGCACTTGATTTTGTTGGTGTGTTCTGTATTTTTAGTTATCCATGTTCCCAGATATTTTTGATGGTCTATTATGATTAGGTTTTTTTTTATGGTTGTCATAACTGTTGTTTTTCGTTATTGCGTTATTGCTAGCTTCTCATCGGCGAATAAAATTTATTGTTTTTATAAAAACTGGGCTCAATCAGATTATTTTATTTCATTAACATTTTATATTTAAAATTTTATTGTTAACAAATTCGTTCCTGTTATTCAATATACCAAATTACTAGATACCAACACAAATATAATAAGATACGTCATGTTATGCAGGTTGTAAGAATTTGAAAATTTTTGCTTAAAATTAATGTAAATCCAATCCTACTCAAATGTGTTATTAACTAATCTTACGTTCGTGTCAAGCTCAGAAACTTTTTTTTTTTTTTAAAAACACATTCACATATTAAATGTAGAATTATGAAATTAGTATTCATTTTTTGTTGTAAAAAACTACGTCATGTGTGACTTATCAAAATTTTTATTATCCATAAAAGCACTCAAAGTAAAATCCTAGTCATAAATTTTACAAATAATGAATTGAAAATGATAATCGCAAAATATTATTATCGATATTCAACTGATAAACACTTTGATTATTTTTTGTGAGATTAAAAGCATTATGTCGGGGGACTTTGACATCGATCAAAATCTACGCGTTGTTGGACCCCTGGAGTTTTTTTTTTCTGGACAGATGTGCAACCTGTAGTTGATATGCCACACTTGCTTCGTAGCCCCACGCTGAGTTGGTTACATTTAGGACAGGAAACCCTCTCAGAAAATCTGGTTTAGATAAAGAATATTTCGTTTCAAAAGCATTCATAGGCTGACAGACACATGTGCATACATTAATAGTTTTAATTTTATAAATAATCATTAAAACACTTTTTTTAACATGTGTAATAATATTTTGATTTTCAAAATTAAAGCTGATTAAAGATTAAAGATCAAACTAATAATAAAAACCAACACACACTTGTGTTTTATTTCTAACACGAGTTTTGTAATCTAATAATATTTTGATTTGGCTCAATAAATAGTAATATTTTTTAGTTGCTTTAGTTAATTTGTAAATGAAAATTTAAATTCTTTTTTATCATCTTAATCATTATCTCGATACTATCTTCTCCTGAGGCTTTATGTTTCTTCTAATTTGGGTTTTTTTTATAACTTTTTTATTTATTTTTTTAATGTTTATGCCTATTTTACTTTTTTATGTCTATTTTAATTTATATATCTATTTTGAGCTTTTTTCTACGTTGGCGCAATTTTTTCAAAAAAATTTTTAATTAGGAAAATAATTTTTCTTAAATAATTCCTACCGCAGCATAGCGCCACTGTACATTAATTTAGGACATAAATTTATACTGTATTATTCCCTACCGTGACCACTTATTGGGGATTTCCCGTAGTTACTGTGATTTGCGTCGTTTTTTAAATTCATTCAAGTTTTAGTGTGACACTGTGAAGTGTGCAGTGCTTTTCTTGTTTAGAGGACCTCAAAACGTGTAAATTTCAACAAAAAAAATTACAATTACTATACTTTCCCTTTACGGGAAAGTAAAAATATAAGACTTTAATTTTATATAATTCTGAAATTTAATTAAGTTTTATTAGTTTTAATCCTAATTAACTTAGTAATTCTCTGTATAAAGTTGTAGTAAAGTGATGACTACAAATGCTGGCAGGTTATAAATTCTCAGAGAAATGTGAAATAAAGTATTTATTACCCGTTTTAAATTAATAATGATAATAAAATGTAGTTAATTGATGCTTCATCACGTTTTATTTATTGTATAACGTCAAAATATTGCATTTGTCGTGTAATGTGCATATCACCGAGTATATGTATTGAATAAACAAAATCTATGTAATATAAACAGACTCTGCATGTGTAACAGGAGACTTCCTGACAACAGCTGCATTTAGTCTGCTTTATTTTTTTTTTCGAATCTTGCAGGTTTTCACTGCTACCCAGAACATATTCATGCAGGAAAACATATTGAATAAAATAACCTGTACTTAATTTATGCCTCTTTTAAACATTATATTTCAACATGTTTACATGTAAAATAAAGCATAAAACTGTTTATATATAATCTAAATGCATATTTGGGTTAAGGCTAAACATACAAAGGAAGAATAATCAACTTAAAAAACATAACTCACTTTTATGTAAGATATTATGCATATATAGAGAGCTAATAAAATAAAATTGATTCATGCAAATGTAGAAATAGCATAGGATTTAAATTGCGTTTAAATTGCTCCTCTTGAATATTCACATTATTAAAATTTTTTATATAGATTGGAATTTAAAGAAGTTTATAGGCCAATTATTAAAACTTTAACAGGCCTTTTAAAATTATAGCTACCAACTTGTTCGCTGCATCCTTGCATGTTTGCATGTGAACTAGTCCATCAATTAAGGGTTTTGCGTAGATATCGTTAACCGAATAACCTATGTAATTTTTTGCGAATATGTGAAGGTATTTCATTGCTAAAGAAAAAACGAAACTATAAATTTACCATCGTAAAAGTATTGGCAAATTCTTTAGCCGCCATGACTTTTAGTCGTGTGAGAATAAGATTCTTAGAGTGTAATTAACGAATGGAGTTATCCAAATAGTTCGCATGCAAATGTGGAGAATTGAGTGGTTTAAAATTCTTTTCAAAGTAAATCCGAGGGGGAGATTGAGTGAGTCTTCCGCGGAGACGGCGGAAGTTACAAAATTGTGCCAGTTTTGTTCAAAGGAATTTTAATGATAATTTTGACAATTTCAGCGCATAGATTTTGTTGAAATATTTACAAAATATAGATTTGATTTTTATATCCTAAATATTCAAAAACTTCCAATGCTTCGTTATGTTGTCACAATTTTAATTGATGGATGAGGAAGAGGATGAGAGAATGGAATCAACATATCAACACAATGCAAACAAGATACTAGAATTGCAAAAATCGCAAGAGACGAGAAGCCTCACTCTAGATTCTAGAAGGTTACGAGGCAGACCATCAAACAGGCCCAGCGTTAGGCACAGGCAGAGCAGGCGGCCGCCTGTGGGGACACTTAAGGGGGCGACCGATGGCTGCTGATGTACATTGTTAGAATGTCGGGATACCCCATGGGGACGCAGTTCTTGTAGCAGAGAACGAGGATGATCTCCAAAGAATGCTGCATGCATTGCACACAACATCAAAAATGTTTAACATGAAGATCTCGACAAAAAAACGAAATGCATGGTCATCGCAGCCAGCCCAATAAGATGTAAACTAGAAATAGAAGGGACCATAATCGAGCAAGTGATGGCATTCAAATACCTAGAAATCTCACTCTCGAGCTACGCTGAACTGAAGGAGGAAGTATGAACACAAGCCGAAAGAGCAACACACATAGCAGGAAGTCTGAACGACACCGTCTGGAAAAATAAACATTTAAGAAAAGAAACAAAAACAAGAATTTATAAGGCGCTGGTTAGGCCTATATTAACCTACATGGTCGAGACACGCCCGAAAACGACATATACAGATCAAATCGTAACAACAGCAGAAATGAAAATCATACGCAAAATCGAGAGGAGAACGCTTAGGGATAGAATTTCTTACGAAGAAATTAGGAGAAGATGCAGAATAATCAACGTCATTGAATGGTTGAAACATCGAAAAAGGGAATGGGATGCACATATAGGCAGAATGGCAGATGACCGAATAACAAGGATAGCCAGAGACAAGTCACCAACAGGCCGCAGATCTATAGGAAGGCCAAGGAAGAGGTGGAATGACACACTTGTTCCATAAACAAAGACAGGGGGTTGCTTTTAAACAGGCAGTTATTGCCTATTAAAGAGAAGAAGAAGAAGAAGAGAATGTCGAGTGTAGAAAAAAAAAGGAGAATCCTAAACTTTCTTCAAAAAGAAGCTAGCAAAGAAAGCAGAGAAACAGCAAATTTTCATGTAAGTCAATAAAAACAAGAAAGTTATTCCAATGTTGCAATTGTAGCAGATGTTCCAATAGCAGTAGGGTATCCTGATGCTTAAAGTAAAACTAAATGCAATCAGCAATTACAATATCATCATCATTAAGCGAGAAGAAGGAAGCCCAAGGTCAAGTTGAAATGGGTATTGATTCTGGCCCAATGTGTTGTCAGATCAAATTCAACAAATGGCGCTTAAGGGGGTCGAAAACGCTGTCCAGACGCTTTTAAAGTTTGGCGTCGCACCACTACATCTCGTGATGTAGCGCCACCTAGCGAAACGCGGAAAGTGTTTTTCGAAAAAGCGCCTCAAACAACTACGGTGCCAAAAATTTCATTTGTTTTTTTTTAGTATTTAGGAATCGAAATAAATTTTTGAAATTTTTTTGATAAATAGAGATGAAAAAATTCTCCGTCGCGATTTTGACCTGGGGTGTCAAATTTTTTTAGACGCAAGAAATCGATAGTAGAATTTCCTCAACCCTGTGCTACGAATAGTATAGCGTTGTGTCGCATTTAAAGAGAGCGTCGCGACGCCATATCCCAAGATTAGCGCCACCTAGCGAAATTCGGTTAACGACCTTCGATCGGGCATACCGAAAAACTTTTAGCCATATTTTAAAACATTTAGAGATCAAAAAAAATTAAATTTTATTATTTGGCTCGCTTTCAGGGATTCAGGAGGTTTAAATAACTTTTTTAGTTTTTGAGCTACGGAGGGCAGCTTTTGGCATATAATGGAGAAAGAACGTGCGAACAAAGTTAGTAGAACATATTTTTGAATTTTATCCCCGTTCGCTGGTTATAATTTTTTAAAGTTTATCATTTTTTTCAAAAAATTTCAGAAAGCCCTGAATAGGGGTTACACGCTACTGCCTTCTAATTTTCCAACTAAATCAGGCACTCGACGGACGAAAGTTAATTTTATCGAAAAAATTTTCTCACACCCCGAAGACGCGTTTATTTTCAAACCTAAAAAACGAAATTATTACAACAGATTTCACCTCATTTCATTACCGCGACCAAAGTGAAAAAATAAAATTTTATTATTTGGCTCGCTTTCAGGGATTCAGGGAGGTTTAAATCCCTTTTTTAGTTTTTGAGCTACGGAGTGGAGCTTTTGGCATATAATGGAGCAAGAACGTGCGCGAACAAAGTTAGCAGAGCACATTTTTGAATTTAATCCCCGTTTGCTGGTTATAATTTTTTAAAGTTTATCATTTTTTTCAAAAAATTTCAGAAAGCCCTGAATAGGGGTTGCACGCCACTGCCTTCTAATTTTCCAACTAAATCTGGCACTCGACGGACGAAAGTTAATTTTATCGAAAAATTTCCTCAAATTTCGTCCCGAAGACGCCTTTATTTTCAATCCGAAATTATTACAACAGTTTTCACCTCATTTCCTTACCACGACCAAAGTTTTCTTCAATGTTTTTTCTTTAATCATACTATACGCCTTTTAATCACCCTTCTTCCTATGTACTCTGTTTCTAACACCTATATTTCGTTCGATAAAAAATAAAAGGTGAAAAAATTCGCGGTACCCTTAAAATTCTCTGAAAATAACAAATATGTGTATCTTCTAGTCTTTCTCGCAAGTTTTCCATATGATTCTCTCTTTGGCACTCATTGCCATAATTTCATCAAGCCTTTTTTTTAACATTTAATTTTTTTTTTATAATAGGAACAAAATTTGCTTTTGAGACGTGTAAATCATCTTCGCTCGACGTAAAAAAATTAAAATTATCCCATAGAATTTTTTTGCTTGTCTAGGTAGTAGAACTCATCGTTGTTTATGCTAAGCAATATTTTATTAAATTTATTCCCATCAAGTAGCAGAGATATACTGTCATTATATTCAGCTGACAATGAATGATGTGGGTCATATATCATTCAAAAGTGACAGAAGTCACCATCGGGGTTTTTGCCAACATACATTTCACAACAAAAATGAAGTTTCAGAGACATACTGGCAACCTAATTGGCAGATAATTACTGAAATATAGTTATGTTTCTATTAAAAATAACGGGTATGTTTCAAATTCGTAAATGAAAGTCGTATAGTGATCATACCTCCATTTTAATTTTACTTATAAAACTAGGGCGGAAAAAAAATCTTGCCTGTAGCAGCAAATAATCTAGCGCCGGCCCTGCCATCAAAGAGATGGAGGAATAGCTGATAGCTCGGTATCAGCATCACAAAAAATTCTTTAAAGCTAAAAAAGCAGGTTCTTAGTCCATATCAAAAAGAAAAGAAGATAATAATGCAAGGTATTGAAAAAAGAAGAGCGGTAAAATGCTTGATTGGCATGCTAAAGGTCTCGGGTTCAAATCCGGCACAATTTATAACTTTAGATTTAAAATTTCTCCCTGCTCTCGGGTGGTTCGGAAGTTACCTTAAAAGTCATTGGTCCCGTCTGTGACGTAACACCTGCCCTGTTACTCACATTAAAGAGGTAAAAATTAGGCTGAAAGTAGACTCGTCTACACTCGAAAGCGAAAGCTCGCGCTAAAAAACGGGTCCATACATACATTGAAAAAAGAAAAACCTAACATTAAAACGACACTTTAAGGTTTTAAGCAAGTATGACATTTTTCCAATTTTTATGAAAAATGTTGTAGTTACCTCCATAGATTGTATCCCCATTGGAGTTGGGGAATGGTCGTTATGCAACTCTTCGATGCGTGATATGCCCATCATGTTCTTCTTTTATTGTTTTAGGTACATATTGAACAACGTTGGCGATATAGAGCATACTTTCTTAATTCTATTTGTGACTTTAGAATCCGTTCTTTAGTAAGGCAACACACTATGTTGCTACTGAACTTCCACCATTTACCAAATGTAGATTTTCACGTATATATTTTTTTGTTTTTTTTTTCTTTTTTTGGTAATAAGGGCAATATGTATAATAATAATAATAATTTTCTTATAACTTTGATTATTCCCGTATTTATGTTTAATCTGTCTAAAGTCTCCCGATGTTTTTTATGTGGTACATGTACGTTATCAAATGACTTTTCATAATTACTTTTTTTTATTTAACGTTTTATTAAAGTTTGGGCGTGATATCGATGCAAAATTTAAAGACCTTTTATTTGTTGTACCTAATTTTGCTGTAGCTGTAGTAGTTTTTTTTTATTAGCAAACAAACTAAATATTTAATTTTATGGCTAAAAATTATTGCCAACTTCTTTCCGGTATTTTATTCGTAATAAAACAGTACATACAAAACAGTTTATCATGTGAATTTTTAATGTCCCTTCAAAAGTACGTTGCAGATGATGCATGGATGGATGGATCAATTCCCAACTTATCTTTGGTAGAACTAAAAACAATAAAATTTATTAAAATTTTACTCTTGTATCTATTTTACGTATGTTTGAGTTTTAACAAAAATTGATAAAAATAGATAAAGTAACATATTTCTAATTTATATAAAATTAATTAATATTCCATTGTAGAAATGATTTATTTGCCTGAAAATATTATTAAAGTTGCGATAAATTGCCTGGTTTGTATTTACAAACGAAGCAGGTTTTGAAATTCTTTATGATACTTCTCGTTTCAGATGAAATCAATTATATGCAATCGTTACAGTTAATTTCATACGAGTTTCAATTTACTACAGAATCATGAATGGGCACCGTTACTTGCAATTATAGTTTTCCTCAAAAAAAAATCTTTGATTACTAGTCACAATTGTAAAGTTGCAACATCCTCTTATTGTAGTGACATATTGGTGGTTGCGAGAGGGAGTGGTCGTAAAATTGCAATGTTGGTTTTTCAGGATTTGAACCTTGCTTAATAGGAAATGCACGGCCGAACTAAGCTACGACCACCTAAAGTACTTCATCAAAATATTAATATAAAACCCCAAATTAAAAAAAAACAACTAAAATTTAACTTAAAGTGACTTAGTAAAATTAGTTTTACATACCGATATTTCGTGGTGAAATTTGATTTAAAATGATGAATTATATTTCGTTAAATTGATTAAAAAGTAATTTGTTTTAATAATGTCAAGTTCATTGTTCGACGAGAAAATATTTTAGTGCAATTATTTTTTTTTTAAGAAGCAGAAAATTCATTATTCGATGTTATTCAGATGAAATATTGCATGAGGGATGCAATGGTATAATTCCAACTGCCAGTCATTTTGAGTTCGCATGTCAAATATAGAAAATATGCTTTTAATAATAATGCCCTTCGGTTATTCGAATTATTTTTAAATTTGTTAAAAATGTGGAAAGAGGAAAAGGTAGGCATACCTAAAAACACACTTAGTTAAAGATAGTTCATTAAATTCGAATTAACATTGCTCTTATTTGATGTAGATCTGCATAAACGCTTCCTGCTGGCAGAAAACGGATTACACGATTTTGATTGACATATGTAATACTTGTCATTTATTTTACCGGTGGCAAGCCTTCGGAGTCCCGCTATAATGTCAACCGTTGATTACCTTCATTTCAAAAGAACTTATAAATACTTCTACATAAAAATATCCGTATCACTAACTGTGCCAATCTATTAAGATGCCCATTATTGGAAGCGATCACATGTAGGCACTTAAACTGTTCATGGATTAATTTATGTTGAGATTGCGGCGTTCTTCTAATTGTGTTATCGAATTGATTATCTGGCAAAAGGATCCCACATAAATCATTTATTGGCGCCAGGTGAATCCACGACCTTTTCCAATACGATTAAGGCAGTCAGACACACACGGTCTCTATTAACAAAGGATTCTTTATTAAATCCTCCGACATATCACGGCATTCATACGGTTGACCGGATTTTCCTAAGGAAGTTCGTTGAGACTCCTTCAAGACGGAAGGTAAATTTTGTTCTCACGATCTACAATAGTTTTGAACGTCTTAAGAAAATCTTAAGAAAACGACACATTGCGTCTTCTGCAGCCGCCCATCACATTAAACCAGTCTGCGATTTATTGTTAAGTAAAGATATATGCCAACACAACCAGCCTGAATCTTTGCATGGGTCTTTTGTGTACACACCCCCAGACCTACCCTCAATAGATACCTATCCTCTACCTTACGAGTCTTACGACCCACAAAAAAATGACTTTAAATATACCTTTACTACGATTAATATCTGCTAAAACAACCGATAATAATTATTTTTTAAAATTTATCTCCAGCTGTTTACATGTATCATATTATACTTTTAAAACCTACTATTAATATACATATGCTATCATTAATGAGTGGTTGACTAAGGAGAATGCTGAAAATTTCTTTCAGATTGCGACATATCGAAGCTGAAAGCTTCTTGACGGACGCTTGTACATTAGTTTTAACAACAGCAGTTACACACACTTTGTCCTGGTGCGTGTAGTAATTTAAAAATAGTAAATGAAACAGAAGTAGCCACGATAAAGATTTTCATCATCAAGTTTGAAATGCCGGAAGTATAAGACATTCCAACAATATTTAAAGACACTGTCGCGCTCAAACGTTCGATGAAAATATTACGTTTGGAAATAAACTTGACTAAGTATAGAAAGGCACAAAGAGATAAAGTAAAGCACTTTTGTTGATTGATCTTTAATTAGATCTAGAGAAAGGGATTATTTTAAGACTTGCTGACAAATAATAGTTTTGTTAATCTATTGAGATACCTAAATTAAAATACGTTGTGTAAAAGATATAAAATACAATTTTGTAAAGATTATGTCAAAATATGTTCAAATTAATCTTTTTAAACATGATATACGGTTTGTGAGGAACGTGTTATATGATTTATTTTTAAAGAAATAGTTTTATATTGTAATTTAATATGCATCTTCTTTTTTTTATTTATCAGCTTATACCACGGTCATATATACAGGTCTGAAAGCTCTATTGTTTGACACGAGTCTCTTACGTGTCGTCAAACTCGTAGTCCTCGCTCAGCTACCAGGTGGCGCATGGATCGAAGTATGTTGTCAGAATTAGGCGCCATATCGTTTAATTTTCAAGCCCCGCCATACAAAGATTGATTGATAATACCCGCACATTTTAAGTGAAATACTTTACTCAAATGTTCATAATACATACATAATAAAATGTTAAAAACACAATAAACAAATTTTATCTACATCCCTCGACTTATGCGCCACCCTTTTGGTACTACGCGACAGTTGACGCTTAGCGGACTCAGTTCTCACATGGGAAACAGCCTCGAATTTCCAGACCTGTGTATACGACCGTGGCTTATTCAGACGAACATCCCTAAGTTGAATCATCATAGTTCACTAAAAAAATTCGAGGTATAGAAAACTTACAGTTACAGAAACTACAAATTGCGATTTTGAGGAGAAAAAAAATTGCGAAAAAAGTCAAGGTATAGGTAAGTTCGAGTTATGGTAGTTCCACTGTATTTACGAAATTTAGTTATCATATCTATCTTGATCTTTAATACCTTATCATCATCATTTAGCGCTACAACCCTGGGTCTTAGCTGACTGCACAATTTTTTTTCAAAAGTGTCAAAAAGAATATTCATCGTCTGCAGGTCTGACTTGATATTATCTCTCCATCGAATTCTGATGCTTTCCTTTTATCTTAATGACATTTTTTTCTTGCGCCATATAAGAGTTATTAGTGGATGAATTTGATGATGGAGCACCTGTCCCCCATATTTTAGGAATTTTGCAAGTATCTCGTCCGAGCCCGGTGTCTTGGAGTTCCTTATTTTAGTTATTGCCTGTTGGGTTTCCTTAAAGGAGGGTTCTTCGACTGGTATGTCCGCTGTGGTGTAAGTTTCTTCTTTATGCGGTTTGTCTGGTGTTATCTTTAGAAGATCCTTAAAATATTCTTTTCATTTTTCAGTTTTTCTTCGTCGCTGAGTATCATGATCTTTAATACTGAGAATCTACCCTTACTATACATGTGGTCTTTTTGATTTAGATGGACATGTTAAAAATTTCTCCAGTAGTTTTAAAAGCATGCAAGGTATCTTCGTCTTTGGCTATTATGACAGCGTCATCGGCGAGCAAACTATTTTGATCTCGTCTGTGCTGAGCACCTCTACCTGCTGTTTTGACCCCTTCGATAATTTTATTCATTATCACATTGAACAGTTGTGGGCTCATACTGTCGCCTTGTCGAATGCTGGATATTAGTAGTATTTCTTCTGTTAGTTCTCGGTCTAACTTTAATTTTGTCTTACTGCTCTTATTTAAGTCCTAACATAAGTTTACAGGGACTCCTTCTTCACTTAATATTTTCAAAACATCGTTCAGTTGTATGCGGTCGAACGCTTTAATTAAATCGAGAAAGCACATGAAAGCTGGTTTCTGATGTTTCATCGATGTTTCGACGATCTGTCGTATTATGAAGATCGCGTCCGTTGTTGATCGATTTTTTCTAAACCCCTGTTGTTCTTCGGTGGAGTTTGTTATTTTTAATACGTCAGCTCAGATTAGGCTTATCAGAAGCTTGAGAATTGAATCTAAAAGTATGATTGTTCTATAGTTAGCGGTGTTGTTTTCTTACCTTTTTTAAGGATAGGGATGGTAATACTTGTCCGCCACTTTGTTGGTATAGTGGCGCTATTTAAGTTTTTTATCTTTGTTTGTAACCGACTCCCCGGAGATTCGAGTTTTGTGCATAGCCATTTTGGTTGATACTGGAGAAATCTTTTATGATCTCTTATACGGTGGTTTCTCCTAGCTTTCCACATTCTTAGGCCGTTGACCTTCTAATTAGTTCTTCCGCCTCTAAGACCAGTTTCTCAGTACTAGAACAAAAAAACATTATCAAAAGTTCTCCAAGTACTTTATACGGGTCGGGTGCATTTCTGCCTTGTGGCATTTTAATTTGCCCAATAGGTAGAGATCTTTTTGTCGGGATGAAGACCAAAGCAAAATAAAATGATTTCTGAAGAAATATTAAAAAACTATAAATTATTAAAAAGTGTTTTGGAGCAAATTTCGGTAAATAACTAGATTTTGGTCATTTGTGACTTTAAATTAGGGCATTGAGATGTTTTTCTTGTTGATTTTTGTAAACCCAACATTTTTGAACATTTTAAGAACCGATTAAATCTATTACTATAAGACACGAAGGTATGCGAAGCAAGTTGGATTTATAAAAATCTCCAAAATTTAAATCGAGTCCAGGGTTTTGAAATCGGTTCTCACTCTCTTCCTCTCTCCCAGTTCTTTGGCCCTCATAAGGGTGTGTTGATATTTTAATGGTGCGTTCTGTGTGGTTTGTTTCATGTTTCTCCTTTATCTTGTGTCAATTCCGTAGTCTCATGTAAACCTTGTCCTGTAGTGGATTGCTCCAATGTATTGGCGTTAACTTTTCCTTGAATTATTAGTTTTTCTACTCCATCAGTTCGTCTTGCTATGTGACTAAAGTATTTTAAGTATTTTTTTATACTTTATACTTTTAGGCAGGTTTTGATCTTTAATTCCTTTAATATTCACTCCCACTAGTTTTGCACCCTATATAACCTTACATACTCGAACAAAGTCTCCAATCATCGGACTTTTCCGCCTTAAGAATGCTCAGCAACGGCACGCAAAATGTTGGCAACAACCAATCAAACGACAAGACTCAAAAGAAAGAATATTTACAGTATTTAAGAGTCTTCGACAATGGCGCAAGTCGAAACATATTTTAGACACAAATTTAATAAAAACAGTGAAATATCACAAATAACTGCTACACTTTTACTTAAATATTTTAAATATTATTTTTGTATCATTCCGTTTTCTGAGGGATGTTCTTGCTTTCTTAGTAAGTAGTTTTAGCCTTACGTACAGGGCAAATTAAAATATTTGGAAAGTTTAATTTAAACCAGCCAGAAACAATAAATAAAACAATGCACAATTTAAATAAAACAACATTTTGCAAATTTTATATTAACGAAATAAATTTCATTTTAGATTTGATGAAATTTGATGATACATATCGTAATATGAGAATCTGTTCCAAGAACAATGTAATAAATTTACAAACGTAATAAGATGAAATTTTTTTTTCAATGTTTAATTTTAGGCTATAAAATCAAACAAAACAATACAAGATTGAAATTTAACTATAAAACTGTAAAGATTGGTAGTAAATAATTGTGACGCTAACAATAGACATTAAATTAAAATTGCTTTATTTAAAATCTATCGGGAAGATGTTGAATTACTTCATGTATATACATAAAAAAATCAGGAAACATGTGATATATATTATTAATTGCGTATTATGTTTAATTAAATATTTAACATATTATTATTGCTCAAGAACAATAAAAGGATTGTGCAATAATTATAATTGTGTCTGCACATGTAACGGGAGATGTTTTCATGTGATAAATACGAATCTGAAACTAACTAGCGCCAGAACTAAGCAGAGCTAGAGAAGTTTACTTCCACACTCAATTGCGGACTATGCAACACCCGGATATTAATCTAGTAAATGAATTACGTCAGCACTTATCTAACCCACGATTCCTTTATATAATGATATATTATCATTTTAGTGAAACGAACATCTGCCAACACTTGCCAAAAATTGTTGTATAAAAAAGTGATAACATTTACAACAAATATCAACGTCACATATGATGTTTGTGTTAAAGCGAGAGAAATGAAATTGGATAATCTGAATAATAAATTTTAATATCATTCCATTTCCTTTCTTGTCATAATGTTCTTGCGGTTTAAAACAGAATCCTTAGTTTATGAGTGCCTTGGAGCACAACATGTTTATGTCCGTCCTTCCTGTTCCGGAAATAGAGTAGCGACTGAAAGCTTCCGTTCCCAAGCTCTTCCGGTTTTTGACGTCGTTTACCAGACGTAATCAATACTCATTTTTATGAAACATCAAATTTTAATTCAATAATGAACCACGTTACTTTCGAAAAAATAAATGTGCTTCTAAAGCGTGTGCCTTATTTTAATTTGTTAGACTTATTACCCCATGTAATCGTTAATTTATGTAAATAGTGTGCGTAGTTTTCTACTTAACACGTTTATTATATAATATATTGTTAAATATGTTCCGGTTATTTATTCAGAAACATGATTATGATTGCTAATTATTATAATGCTATATTTTACCCAGTAACAGTTATTGATATGATAACGACTGTTATTAAAGTGCGCCTTCCAGGTAATTTTATAAAATTCAATAAAAAAAACGTTATAAAAACATCAAATATACGATGGATTATCAAGTTCTTAAGTGCACTTAAACAATTATCATTAATTTGCAAATTGTACTGGCACTTTACCTAATCTAATGTTTTGCATAAGGAAACTGTTAATTGCAACATTTTTGCAACTAAAATTAAAATAGGGTATATGTGAGAACGCGGACTATATTTTAAATTAAAAAATTAACAAACAATGACTTAATGACAAAGGCATATTGTTATAGATGTTAAGATGTAACTTGGAGGCGTTAAGGAGAAACTCTTAGGTAATGGTGGCTCACTGAACAATATTGGTCGCAGTGACGTAACGTGATATTAAGCAAGGCGGGCTGAACTGTAATCATTTGCGAAACTGCCTTTTACTTCCCGACTAACTAATAATGCGCACCTTTATTACCATAACTTTTATATTATTTTCATTTTATCATATATAATCTATCAAAAATATTTTTTTGAAATTTCAGTAATAACTTATGTTTTAGGCTTTAGGGTTCTTTGAACAAGATTTGATTAACAAGATTTAAAATAATGTATGTGTGTGTTTAACTTTTCTACTTAGCCATTTAACCTTAAGAAAATTAGCCAGAAGGATGCTATGATTTTGTCTAATAAATAAAGTTTGCAAAAATATCTGCATATGTTAACCCGTTTTTGAGTTAGTGCCCTGCTATTTAAAATAGATCAGGGCCTGTTTTTAGTTTTTTTTACGTTTTTAATATGAGTAACATGACAGGTGATACATAAAAAATTTAAATACCTAAAAATTAATTACTGATCAAAATATAAATTTCTACGAAGACATTTTGGAAAAATTATGAAAAATAAACAACTTTCATGATTGTTTTGAAATCAATATGACGTTTATACCAGACACATTATTCAAGGTTTAATTTAACACATTTACGATTATTGAACAAATTAACGTAAAATAACAGTCTTTGCAAATAAGATATCAAGTTTTATTGCACTTAATTAATTAAGTTTGTTTACAAATAGTATATAACTTTTTTGTTTGTTTACTTAGGGCCGCTTCTATAAAGCGTAGTTAGTTAACGACATGAATAAATTGACATGTGATATTGTTCCAATAATGTTATTGGATGTCAATTTAGTCATTTCGATAACTAAGTACGCTTTATAAAACCGGGTATTAATTTATTATAAATATATTTAACAAAATCCATTTCATAACCCTACTTTTGATAAGGAGACACTACCTCTTCTAAGCTCTTCAGCCTGACAATAAAAAATCTTTTTAAAACGCTCTCTTGGTAATGTAAAGGTATCACCATTGATTGTAAATACTTAAACCTTAAAAAGTAACATAACTAAAAGCAGTAGCAACTTAAACAAACTAAAGGAAATCAAATCAGGCAATGCGATAAAACTTGGCGGAAAAAACCAAACGACTAAAATCTTCCGACGAGTTCGCAAAGCTTGGGTTCGAAAAAACTAAAACTCGGACGTTCCTTTAAATTTAAAAAAGTACGCAACATATCCATACTTTCAGTGATGTCCTACGGCCTAGAAATCATAATGCTGACCTTAAAGAACGCTAATAAACTAAGAATCACCCTAAGTGCAATATAACCTGTAATGTTAGATCTTAGCCTTAGAAACAAAACGTAGAAATACAGCAAAGATAGATGTGCGACAAAAGCCATAATATGGCTAAAGCAAAGCAGAGGTGGGTCATGTAGCTAGGGATAAAAACAACAGATGGACCAAAATAGTAATGACGATGCTATAAAAAATGCTAGCAAACTGAGAACCACCCAGAAGGTTATAGAACGTGTAATGTTAAGCCTTAGCCAAAAAGAGCGAATGCAAATACGGCAAAGTTCAAAGGTGCGCGACCTGATCCAGAGTTTAGTCGATGAAGTGGAGATGGGCAAATTACCCAGCTAGGCAACAGAAGAACAGATGGGCCAAAATATTAATGCACTGAAGGCCACGTGCGCATAAGAAAGGTGTAGAAAGACCACTGAAGAGATGCCTGGACGATATCCACTCTTATGCAGGAAAATACTAGCACCGGAAGGCCCAAAACAAAAAGTTGTGAAGATAGAATTGGAGGCCTACGTCCAAAAGTGCGTTTTTAATTAAAACTCAGTAGAATCTTATTAGGTCCTTGGGATAAAATCCCAACAAATTTTGTAATTTCATATCTAAATGCAGATATACAAATCTTTTTGCCTTCTTCCTTTAATAGCTTCACCCATTCTCCGGCTCTATTTTTATCTTGAACTTCTCGGCAGTAAATCCAGTACATTGACTCTGATACTAAAATCCTTCCAATACCTTCGAGCCTTGATTTTTCTATTAACGCTGATTAATTAGCGAATTCCAAATTTTTGTTCTAGAATCTATACACTACTTTATTTTATTATTCCCAGAATATTATTATTTCTCATTCTTTTTATCCATGGAAGCTTCGGTATTGTTTGGAAATTCAAATTTTGGATGCCCCTGTGCGGTTGTTAACGTTTTGCTTTAATTAAAGTCTATATTTTGCAGTCTTTTAAACTGGCCACGTGTACTCTACACTACTTTATTTTATTATTTCCAGAATATTATTATTTCTTATTCTTTTTATCCATGCAAGTTTCGGTATTCTTTGGAAATTCAACTTTTGGATGCCCCTGTGTGGTTGTTAACGTTTTGCTTTAATTAAAGTCTATAATTTGCAGTCCTTTAAACTGACCACATGTACTATTTAACCAACTTGGAGAAATCTAGGTGATTATTTAGGGTAGCGGGTGGACACATCTCTACGATCTAGGTGGATATCTACTTCAGGGTTAGCGACCCTGCCCATGTGAGTTCATGGTTCTCACAGCCACCTAATAACGCAGAATCCAAGCTTTTTCTACCGAGCCTACTTTAAGTACATTTTCCATAGGATTGTTGCATATCCAAAAAGCATAAGAAATAAATTCAGCGTCACCACGTACAATGAGTATCGAACTGGCAGCTTAATGAGCCGCATTTTAAAAGTCTCTAAGTCTACACGATCAAATGCCAAAGAAATATGAAATATACATTCCAAATAGTCAATTTGGGCCTTCTTCTTCTTCTTCACATTTCCTCTTGACAGAGAAGTTGTGACCATGACTGACACGTCATTTAATTTGCTGTGGCTCTTTTGATGGCGCCACGCCATCTTTCTCTATTGCGTGACCGTGTTGCTGCACCATAGACTGTTGAGTTTATTGCTTCTTTAACTTGGTCAGCCCAGCGTTGCGGAGATCTACCTCTGGTTCTGGAACCTTACACCCTGCCCTAAACTATAAGCCGCTCCAAAATTTCGCTGGGTCTTTTTTGAATGCGACCAAAGAAACTTAGAATCCGCGAGTACATGATTTTGGATAGACGTTGTGGTTTTTATTTCGACTAGAACGGATACATTGGTTCTTCTAGCCGTCCACAAGATTCTAAGTACTCTTCTCCAACACCAAAGCTCAAAAGCATCCACCTTTCTTCTGTTTTGTTCTTTCATTGTCCATGATTCGGCGCCGCAGAGAATGATGGGGAACACCAATGTTTTTATTACTTGCTTTTTGTGTTTAACGTGATACTCTGATCTTTCCATGTATTCTCCAGACCTTTCGCTGCTCGTCTTGCGATCTCACACCTTCTTTT
>JARJDX010016428.1:0-15206 GCA_030264735.1 Gymnusa sp. GC000175 | reverse complement strand
TACTCAGTTTTGTAGATGTTATGCATATGTTATAAATAATATATACGTAATCTCTAATTTTTTCAATAAACAGTGAAACTATCATTCTTTTCACTTTTCAAATATGTACCTTACTATCTTACTGTATATGTATCTCGGCTTTTATTTTTGATGCAAAATTCTTTTTAAATATTGCCCCCCCCCCCTTAACATAATTTGTGGATACGCCACTGAATATTGGAGATCAGTATGTGAAGTTAGGTATTTGTTCCTTTAATGAATAGCTTTTATAATTTCATATTTCGCTCTTTAGTAACAGTCGTAACACAATATGTTACCTTTATAACCGAATTTTTGCGTGAAAAATATTAAAATAAATGATTTTTATAAATTTTAATAAATCCTAATTTATTTTTGAGTATTATTGTTAAATTTCAATTTATTTTAAGATATCTCCTTATTAATGTTTTATCTGTACATTGCTTAATTACGAATTACCTAAATTAATAATAAAAACTCTTGCAAGGTTTTTGTCTGGGCAAAAAAAACTTCTTTGGGCATTGATAGTTGATAACTTGATATAATAAATCATACACAGTAGATTTATGTAAAAATATTATCAATATGTGATGCCTTTGTGTCCGATACCATTTCCAGACATTTATATATCATGTATCTAACAAAGCGGAAGCTATTTCGTTGAACTTCAGCACTTAGCACAAAACATTGTGATGTACGCTTGGTTGCATATAAGTAATTACCATTATCATCAATCAAATTACAGGGGTCATTTGTAAGGTTACATTTTCTACATATACCTATATTTTATTGCAGTTTTTGCAAAAATTATAAAAATATGTAATTGAAAAATTTAAAAATCTGGTACTGCTTTTAAAACTTAAATAAACATTTGAAAATAAAAATAAAATTACCAAAATTCAATAAATATTACTCCTACTATGCAAAATCCAATAAAAATTACGGAAATTTATTAAATATTACAAAAATTTAATTGAAAATGGAAAAAAAAAACAATGAAATTGCGAAAATCCAGTCAGCATTAATTAAAATTAAACTAAAAGTAAAAAAAAACAAAAGTTCATTTAAAATAGGAATAAATAATAAAATGGAATATAACAAAACTTCAAGAACTTAACAAAAAAAATAAGAAAAACATTAACAAAAAGCACCCCTACCCACAAGCCTGCTTAGAAAGAGTTCATATACCAAGAAAGGAAAGGGGAAGAGCAACATAGATATATATATAGGGGTTCGTTGGATTGAGCTATGTTATGCTTAGGCCCCTTTCACACCAAAAGAATCCGCGTCGGGGATTCGCCCGGTGTGAACGCTTGAACACAGCCAGCACGTATTTAGGTGGTGTAATGTTTTGCTCAATCACGGCGAATCGGATTCGCCTTGATTTGGAGTGATTGTGAATGTTTGAGATTCTCTTGGTGTGAAAGGGGCCTTATTAGTTACTCTATGGATTAAACGCAGTGTGCTTCAACCGCCGGTCCGCGGCCCGGTACCAGGCCGTATAAATTTCCTGCCGGTCCGCGAAAATTTCTATAGCTTTAGCGTACCGGGTTTACACTCCAAAATTAACCTTTTGCAAATCAAATTTAAACTAAAGAAAACAAAAATTCATCCTTTGCAAATCAAATTAAACCTAATGTAAATCAAATTCACCCTTTTGCAAATCAAATTAAGCCTAATTTGATTTACATTAGGTTTCATTTGATCAGCAAAAGGTTGAATTTGGAGTGCGGTCCCTGAAATATTTATCCTATTTTCACCGGTCCATAGATGCAAAAAGGTTGAAGAACACTGGATTAGAGGATATAAAGAGCTGCAGTTTGATGTGTCACTTGACCCCCTTTCCAATTTAAATTTTTGGGGGCGTAACTCTGGTTCCTAGAATAATGAACGTATAAAGGTGAAACTATGCTAAGTATTTTTCCCTTTAAAGCTAAAAAAGACGTGTCAAATTTTAGTTGAAACACCCTGTATATTCGTACATTAAAAATATACATATACAAAAACAAATATTAAAGGGTCATAGACCAAAGTTTTTCTACCCGTATAATCCAATGAAAATAACAAAAATCGCACTAGTATTACCCAACTAATAAAAGTTACGGAAATCGTAAGTAAAATTTATTAAAATAAAAAAGTTAAATTAAATGTATAAAATCACAAAAAAAAGTTTTGATGTTTTTTCTTAAATAAGAAACCTTATGTTATGTTAAATTATAAGTACTTTCTTAGATTTGAGTGCTTTTCGTCACAATACTAATAATATTAATACTTTGGGTAAAATTCCCATTACTAAATGTGAACCTAAATGATTTTCACTAAATTTTAAACGATTTTAGTCAATATCAAGAGGTTTTCGTAACAAATTTGTGATTTACTCTAAATTGTGTTTTCTTAAAATTTTGTGGTATAACCACGTAACCGCGCCCAAACGATATTTGATTTTTTAAGTTGTATTTCTGTGCAGTTAATCATTGGCGTTCGTTGTAACTGACAGTAAAAGTTTATTTGGTTTTACTTGTGCAAGCAAATTTTATACATTAAAACAAACCAAGTTCTTTTTAGAGCTGAGGAAGGTATCTATCAAGGTGTTTAATAGTAAGTTTTACTCACAGTTAAAAATAAGATGACATAACCTATTAGTTTGGATTTTAAGAGGCATACCATTTACAAATGATCAAAAAACATTTATTCTAGTGGCGTGCGAAATGCAAATGGTTAAAAATCGAATGGAACAAAGTCAACAAAAATCCATTGCAAAACTTTCTGCGCAAACTGGTATGTGTGTCTAAATTATTTTTTTTATTGCTTCCGGTCAAATTTAAACAATTTTTATAGAAATTTTGGTGATTTAAATGTAGTATTGTTATTTTTTATTAATAATTAAGAAATGTTATAGTTTAAATTTCATATTTTTCCGAAAAAATAAATCGGCCACTGGGTGTCTGTCTGCCTGTCCGTCTAAGTGTCTGTGTCCTCGCCCAGTCGGTTTACCTGATCGACCTCAAAAGTTATATTTAACCATATTTTTTAATTTGATTCAGAATTACCTACAAACCTAATAACAATATTTGTAATTATTAATAGTACATTCTTAAAAGCTGTATAAATTGTTTTGAACATTTTAGCAGATTGGGAGCGGTTATTTTATCTGAAATTTATACAGTATAGCTTTTGCCATTATAACGCACGGAAAGTATAGATTTTCTGATGAGAATTTCAAATTAAATAATACAACTGTCATGAAAATGTCAAAAGTTCATAATTTTAATTGCGCTTTGTTAATTAGTTGGAATAAAAAATGTTGTATGCAACACGCAAGGAAAATATTTATATATTTTCAGTTCTTTAATGATTATTATTTTTGCACAGTTTAGTCTAAATATTTTTACCGAAAGTTAAAACCAAGTATTAATTGGTTTAAAATTTGCAATCAAATGAAATGTTTTCAACCCAAGCTTAACAGATTTAATTAAAGTATTTTAAAACTATCCCATGAATAATTAAATGCGTGTTTTCGGTTTGATGGTTCATTTAATCTCATTTGAGTAAATCCAATTTAGAACATGGACATTTTTATTATGTTTAGCTCAGCTGAGCAATTCTCTCCCAGATAGAGTTTTGTCATGCGAAGGGATCTTATTGATGTGTGACACTATTGACCATTAGTGGAGAATATAAATTACATTCTTGCCCTGAAATCCCTAACTTAACTAGAAGAGAACTTTAATTCTTTAAAGCATGCATCATTCAAACAGATTTTGGCCCTTTTTGTAAAAATAGGTATATATAACAAATATTTTTTAAAAAGTTTTTACCCGAAAATTTTAATTTGTAAACAAATCTTTTGACTTTTACGTAAAATATCAAAAAAAAAATTATATTTCAATAAAATTTTGTTGTTTTATTTGAAACGAAAATTTTTAACTTTTACATAAAATTTCAATAAAAGTTTTCAATATCTATTAACAATTTTTTTTTATTTTTAAACCAATATTTTACGAAAATTTTTTACTTTTACAAATTATTTCAATAAATTTTGTAAGACTTAGGCCTGATCCACACTATCGCTCCGATCTCGCTTAAGTCGGTCCGGTAAAATATGAATACACGGTTACCAATGAGCTTGTTCACACTATAGGTTTCGCTCCAATCCCGGTTCGGTCTCGATCAATGTCAAAGAATACTTTACTGGAGCGGAATCGGACTGATAGTGTGAATAGATTTTTGTTACAACTACTTTGGCTTCAGCTATTTGTGAGTGAACTTAGTGCTTGAAATATTTTTTTTATTAATTAATAATTAAAATGGAATCCAAAACGAATACATCTAAAAGAAGAGCTATAATAGCTAGTTCTTCAATTGAAAAATGACATTTTTTAACTAATTATGTCCGATTTGGAACAAATGATTTTAAACTGAAGTACGATTAAGCCTGCCTGGGAGTGTAATACGATGCCATATTTTACTAGACCAAGACTAGAGCGAGATCGGAGCGTGAACGTTAGTGTGAATTCGATGAGATTTTACCGGACCGAGACTGAAGCGAGATCGGAGCGAGAGCGATAGTTTGGATCAATCTTTAACTAAAATTTTTGATTTTCAAACGAAAATTTTTGACTTTTACACAAAATTTTATTAAAATTTATGAGCAATAACTTAAATATTAAATTTTTAAACCAAAATTTGTGTTTTTTATCTACAAAATTTCAATAAAAACTAAAATTTCTGGTTTTTTAAACTTAATGTTTGACCAAAACTTCAATAATATTTTTAAGTTTTAAATAAAAAAAAATTAATAAAATTATTTATTTTTGCTAAAATTTTAAATTTTTAAACTACTTTTTCACAAAATTTTAATAGAAAGTTTATGTTTTAACTAAAAAATTTTATTTTTGAAAAAATTTCGCGTTAAGTAGCATAAAATTTCAACTAAATTTTTAAGTTTTGATAAAAAAACAACTATTACACATTGTTTCGATAAATTTTTTAAGCAATAAATATAATTATTGATTTATACCAAAATTTTTTACCATTATTACTTTTGGTAACTTTATGGGGGTAAAAAATCGCCCTAAATTACATTTTCTCCCTCAACAAGAGGGTACAGGTTACAGTTTGAGAACATTCTTGTTTCTTCCATTTTGAAAATTGTATTTTTTTTAATGCATTATGTGATTTTCGTAATATTTCAAAAAATATTCAAGATATTAAAAATCTGATTAATGCCCGTTAGCTCACACATTTTATTGCAAAATAATTTTGGTGAATTGTTTTATTTGAAAAAACGATATGATGCGATATGCAACAATAAAAGCACTGACCTTCGCTGATCATTTTACTGTTTAAACTTCGTTTTCTGCCACTCTATATATCGACAACATCAAAGTTAACTGGAGCTTACCATTCGCTTTCTTCAGCATTTTACCTTTCGGTTATACAGCCATTGTAAAGTGGAATTATAGATTTAGTAAATCAAATTCATTTACCAAAAAAACAACGATTCTTAGCTAGATAATAAAAATTGTAAAAGGGTTGCCCCACTCAATTAACTGGTAGATGTGAGAAAGTTCACAAAAAAAACTCACTTACTTACCAAAGAACAATAATAAGTCACCTCTTTTACCCAAGTAGCTTCCAGTGCGAGTAATTGGTAAAATATTTCCAACCGTGACCTCCCTCTTCTCTAAAGGAGCCGTATATTTACAAGAAACACGCAGTTTTTGGGGTGAGAGCCGCAGCACCTAGGTAGGAAGAATCCACCTGACTGAGGTTAAACTTGTGTTTGTTGAGATGCGCGTGGCCTGTGATAGCTTAAGCGAAAATTCTGGTCACTCTCATGCGCAATTTAAGGAATTCCGCCCTACAGTTTGGATAAGGATCGTTGCCGATAGGATAGTAACCTTTGATTATTTATGTCTCTCCATCCAGCCATATGCATACCATCAAGATTCCACACACCTGGCAGTACGTTGTAGCTTAATATTTCTAACCCCTGCGTGCCCCGGTATCCCGTAGAGATAAGGATTACATCTTTATTCCAGATGATTCAGTGTCAATACACATAAAGGTGCCATGTGCGAGTTTACTCTTACTTCTTATAGGGCAAACAGAGTATATTTGATGTCACATCACCTCTCCTGCTTCCATCTGCCATATTGCTAAGCATGCTTCAGTATGGCCACACTCTATCTAAAAACAGCGACGTGTCCATCAAGTACCAGAAATTTGTTATTATCGCTTCTTTTGTTATAGATTCCCAGCTCCACTGACTTACCTTTCTTAGCTACGTCAGTAAATTATATGTCCCATTGTGCGGTATTAGTTTATTGCCCTGCTTTTGTCATTTAGACTGATCTGGTAATTCTTGTCAAAGACAAAGTACTGAGAGGCTTAATGGGAGACATCCAAGCCTTACAGTCTTCTAAAGACCGCTAGTGGTCTAGTGTGAACGACACCCGAGATAAACCTGATAGCCGTACTGACCACCGCCCTAATCATCAATCCATGCCTCCGAAGGCGAGTATGGATTCAGCCTGGCAGCCTCACTGCCTCTCTCCACCTTTTTATAAAAGCCTTTCCAGCTAGCCTATATAGCCAGCCTAACCTTCTTCCTAAATTTATCCCTGGGAGCACTCCATTCAGGTAACCTCTTTTTCCTTCTAGTTCCGTTGCCTTTGGTGACCCTTTTTCGCTTTTCTGCTGCTCGCGTACGATCTCATGGTGATGGTCGCGATAAGCCCATTGGCATCATCCATCCCAGTTTTTTTAGCTAGGTCTGTTGAAAAATTTCTTAGAACATCTCCCAGGGCTAATCTGTATCTTATTCTTAACTTACTCAGAAAAGTATAATTGGCTTTGGATTTCACAACACACAAACACACATTAATTTTATTATTATAGAATTTAAAATGTTCATTTAACCTTTTCAGAGTTTATAAAAGACCAAATTGTCATTTTAAACGAGCTGTTATTTTTTTATTCATTAACAACCCTCCAGTGGGTCTTAACTTTTTTAGTTATCTTAGCTTAAGATTGATAGAATGAACGTTATTATATCAAAATACTATGTTGTAAAAAATAATCTCATGTTAAAATTGAGAATAACATTTTTTATTCAATTTATTTAGCCGCCAATTCGGTGTTTTATGAGTAGTTCTTTTTTTTGATATATAAAGCGAACAGTAAAAAAATCACTTAATGTAAACAGTTTTACATCCATCTTATCTCGTTTTAATTGAAACGAGTCTTAAGGGAGCCAAGACGAACAACTGCGCCAAGCAATCTAACTGTAATAAAGTAAAATTTGTTACAGTTGTATATTATTTTTCTTTTATCTTCTACCAACAAAAAAAATTAATTAAAATTTAAATAACTTTGGAATAAAAACGTAGTTCGCTTGTTTTGTATTTTTTTATTTAGTTTTCTTTTTTTGTAGAAAATGCATAATTGATGGCTTTTTTGCTTTTCCGGAAAACGCTTTGGTCGGAAAACACCACACCGATTCTCATTGAAGTTTATAACTTGTAAGGTGTAGGCTATAAGATATAAAAGAAAAAGTTTTATTTTAATTTTTCAATAAAAACACTTGAGTAGAATTCATTCACGCTCCCTCTTTCTCGCTCTTCTTCTTTTTTATGTACTTGTGTGAAAACTATTTTAATAAAGAGCTATTCAAAACATTGAACCTGCCAGAGTTATCAGATGTGGCATGATGTGGTTAGATAAATAACAGTGTTATCACTACAACCACTGCAATGCCCGAAAGAAAAAAAAAATTATCATCATCGCTCTCATCATCAACATCATTGTTATCCGCTTCAAGCTTAAATCTAAAATTACCACTTCTTATGTATATTGATGCAAAAATAAAATTCACAGTTATAAATTTTCCATATTTGATTAGCATTTTATTAATAAAACGGCAATCATAAATGTTCAATACAAAGTAATTTATATCCCTGACAACATCAAAAAGCAAGATCAAACCGAAACCCAATGTAAACGTCTGCATTTATTTATTTTGATAAACCAGAATAAAATTTATATTTTACGTGAAATAGCAATTTTTCATTCTCTTTGAGAAACACTAAACTCACATTTTAGAATGTAACTCTACCATTAATAATAAAATAAAACAAAAGACAAAGAATCGGTAAATGTTCTGGTTTACTGGAAATAAAAATAATAATCATAAAAAAGAGCATAAAAACTTCCATTAATTTAAAAGTCGTCTGATTTAATCCATTTTAAAGAAGTTAATCACGAAAATGCAAGGTTAAAATAATACAGTGCACAAAAAAACATAATTTATATTAATGTGATCAACAAAATGTAATTAACAAAATGTAATCAACAAAATGTAACCAACTACATAAAATAATAAACATAAATAAGAAATGTAATAATCAAGGATAGTTTTTAATGATACATAAAATTAATCAATAAATTCGGAAGTGCAATTACCAAAATATTTATTCTTCTTCGTTTTGCTTTTGTCAGAGCAGTCGTGGGTTATTATAAGCTTGTTGCCGTCGTGATGTTCTTTCGCCAATTGCTTCTATTCATCGCTCTTTTTACACAATCCTTAGAGATGGCTTTTTTTTTAGGTTTATTTATAATCGGATGTAGTTTTCGACCACTGAATGCGTACAAAACAGTGCTGGAACGTTATGACCACAGGAGTGTAATGAGGGCGTGCCCTTTGTTTAATTTGCAAAAAATTGCGTGTCCTTTGTTAAAATGATATTATTTAAATATTAAAACCCGTTACTTCTCTTATTAACTTTACATTATTTAATCACTTACACTTTTTTTAATTTTCTATTTTATTACTTCTCCAAATATGAATTCGCTTTTGCACTGCACTATCATTATAATTATAATTAATATGTTGATATTTAATCTATTTAAATATTTTTTAAGATATTTTTCTATAGGTCTCAAAATATTATTTTGCTAGAAAGTGGTTTATTAGCTGCATTGACCATTTTTCTAAGAACGCCACCCGTCATAAGTACCAGACTATTTTACAACGTTATGGTATTGCATGCAAACTGTAATAAAATAAAAAAATTGTTACGGTCCTGCCTTCTTAATTATTATTTGCGGTTAAAATTTGGGTGGTAGTGGAGTGAGCAATTCACAGCATGGAGGCAAAAGAATTTCCTGTTTACCGGGTTACGTGGAAATTACTTGCATTCTCTTTTCCCGTAGGCTTGTAGCGTGATAAAACGTGTGTTTCAACTATCTATTTTGTGATATGATCTTCAACCTATGATTGGTAATGTACTATTAAATATTTATTATTGCTCGTAATTTCTTATTGGTTGTAACCTTTTTGGTGTTTTCATTTGAATTTAATTTATTAGCATGTAATTCGCTATTTAATTCATTCTCCCCTGACGACATTTTGCTGAAATATATTCTTTTTAGTACATATTTCTTTGCGCCAAGAATTTTTTTGTTTTGCAAGTTATGTGTAAATTTGGTTTGCTATGGCTTCCCTTCTTTTTAATTTTTATTTCATTGCACGCTACGGTCAGAGCTATTTTTCTAATTAATTTAAACGTTGCTTATTTTAGTTAAATTTATTAATAAGTCTTTGTGTGAAGAGATTCTCTCTACTTGTTAACTATCCTATCGTAGGTGAATTTATTGGATAATTTTTCTGTGGTGTAGTTTTCATCACGTGTATGCAGCGAACCTGTAACTTAATTTCTTGCTTATGGTAGGAAGTCGGAATTGACAATTTGTGTGGAGTAAACCACGTGTTTTTTATCTACGGATGGAATATAATCTACAGATAATTATTTTGATTAATTAGTGTGTATTCAGGCTTGGTATGGATTGGGAGCAACTTAAAATTTTTTATTGCGATTTAACTGTAATAAACCCTTTTTCCCAGCAATAAAATTTCAAGTACTATTTTTTTCAACCTCTGGTTACTTCAATTTTTATTAAAAATTTCAGTGTTCTTCGTACAAGGTCACACTTTAAACTTCCTTCTTTTTCTGAATGTTTTATGTAGATTAACTTGTCGTGTGGGTAGTTAATCCTAATTAATTCTTTTCTTTACTAATGAGACAGACGTATAAATTTTTAGGTCATTATCTGCTAAATTTAAATTGTTACTTTCTTTGTGAGGGTACGTATTTTGCAACTTTTTGCAAATTTGATTTGAAATTTATTAGTTCTTGTATAATTGCATATTTTTTTATTCTTTGATAACTGCTTATCACTGCTTTTAATACTAATTATTTCATCGTTTTGTATATTTTTTATGAATACTAGTGACGCCTCTAAAAAGGACATTGGTAAAGAAACTTCGGCCATCCCAAGTTCAAACTTCGGTTATTAAGGAACCGTCTTATCAACATCCTGACCTAAAGTTATTAACGTGTCCAGCAGTTTAACTCTCCTCGAGCCCTATCAGGAGAGGAGTTCAGAGACTATTGTAACAAGCAACCACACTTAAACAAGGGGGTTGTGAACAATAAAAATAATACATATTTGATTTCTTATTGAATTAATTCAATCTTTATAAAACCATGCAAAATACGACTTAAACTTAGAGTTGCGTCTTATTTCCCATATTTGTTTGTTAATTGCTTTTAATTAGGACAATAGAATACCGTTGTCTTTTCTGCAAATTCTAAATTTAATGAAGCCCACATATTTTCCTTTATCTTAAAACTTGCTTAGCAACAAAAAGTTGTTATAAAACGTACTCTTAATTTTTTATATGGTTTAAAATAAAATTTTCAGTTTACTTTCTGTATTAATTAATATTCTATCACTAATTATTTATATTTTTTATAGAGCATCTCTTTGGCATTTTATTTTGAGGCAATTTTCTACAGGAACACACATATTGTTTGTACAATTGCTACACTTATAAGTAATTTAATTATAATTATTAGCATATTAGGTAACAAGTTTTATAAACGCCACTTTAGTCACGAGTTTTATGTTAATCACGAGCGACGCGAAACATGCTAGTGTTTAATAAACAAGTGTCTAGAGAGTTCTATAAAACGCTTTACATTCTTTACTTTTTTACGACGAAATAACCAAAAAAAATTAATATTTATATTAAACATCAATTTCAACATAACACACAAATTTAATGCGAAACTGACAAATGTGAAAACACCAACTTGATTTAGGGCAAGATGTGTCAAAAAATAATACAAACCGTGTTTAATGAAACTTCGAGCGTTTTTAGCTACTTACAGAACGTGTACCTCCTTCAAATGTCCGCACACAAAAATGCACAACAAAATTATATGATTATCCTTAAATAATCTAATATCCATTGGTTAAAATAAATAATTTAACATTTAAAGGAATGAATATTTAAGAAATACAATAAAATCCTTTTTTTTTAACTAATTTTATTACTTTATCAATACCTTAACAAACAAATTAATGCTACAAAAAATAACGTTTTATTTTAAAAAATCTGATGTAATAACTACCTGACTTTATCATAAATTATTTTTTAAATGTATATTTTTTAAAAAATTATAACAAAAATATTTGTTTCAAATTTATTAATGGACACTTTTGTACTCTTATGTTTTTTTCATAAACTGGATGGTTTTTTAAATATTTGCAAAACACCGAAAAACCTCACCAATGGTGGATTTCAGCCAAAAGTAACTGACTGGGCTCTTCCAATTTTTGTTAAAAGCCTAAATATGAATTTTTGTGGTAATATCTTTAATAGTTTTTGAGAAACCTTACCCACAAATAACGGCTACACACACACACATGCACACACACAAATTTTAATTTTGGTCAATTCTTGTTCAGGGTACCCTAAAAGGTGCATTGCCACTAAAATTTTTTTTGCACGATTACAATACTTTATCTTTATGATAAAGTAAAAATATATATTCCAATATTCCAAATTCTATTCCCTAAATTTTATTTAACATCTTCCGCTATTAAAAATCTAATAAAATCATTTTCAATGTCTAATATTTTACAAGACCAGCACACACTTCTAACTTTATCATCTTCGAGTTGAAATGTACTTTTTACTATGACATTAAAACTTTGAAAAATTTCCTTTCATGCTGTTAAGTTTATTACAAAGTTAAACAAAATGCATGGACATGTTTGGTCAGCATAAGAAGGAAAAACATGAAAGAAAAACTTGCCAAAGCGCATTGAACGTAACTGCGGAAGAAAATATACAAAGAATATTTTCAAAGTTCTGAGAATTACGTTTTAGTTTACATTGTAGACTTTATATTTTTTTTAGTTATATCTTTAGAAACCTGTAATGTTCATTTTTATACGAATGCCTTTCTACAGTCACGAATCTGTGCAGTTTTCGAAAATGCCACGTCTGTTGTTAGTTTTAAGTCGTACCAACTATTAGAGATAGGTTCAAACATGTTTTAATAAAAGTTATAAAAAAAATTCAAGGAATCGAAATATGATAAAAAAAATATACTATTCCATTTAAAAAAATATGGTTGAATGGCTTAACCTGAAGGAGGAGGATCAAAACAAAATTTTTTTCGCAATAAATGTGCGCCACAATGTATGAGTTAGTATGACGTTTTCAAAATTTCGATATCTTTTTGCATTCCCAAGATATTGCCCTGTCCCAGTCCTCGCTGAACACCCTGTATATGTTTCCAAATGCTATCCATCCTAATCGGATCCACCTTTTTACTTTGGTTATTTTTTTTCCCAAAGTTAATTTTCTGTCCATGGTACACGTATTCGTCCCCTGTTTTTAATGATTTTTTTCCTACTTTTTGGTACAATAATACATAGTACATAAAATAAACGCATTGTCTATGAGGCATTCTGATAACCAGTTTTTTAGGTCACTCCTTTGTGTATCTACCATAACTCTTGTAATAAACGTGAGGATCGTACTGAAGGAAATATAACGAATAGCAAAAATCTCAAAAATTCTTATAAAAAGTCTTTACAAATTTAAAAAATATGACATTATACCAAAAAACATTAAATAGCTAAGTTTTATTACCCTCTAACGAGTCTTCGTATATTTCGGAACCGTTGTGATCACTGGGTCTTTTTGTGATAACTACCGTAAAAGTATTCAGAGCAAATTTTTACAGCGAATGAACAATCGGAATTCTAATGGAGAAGTGCCGCATCAACAAAGAAAACCTTTATATGGTCTTCATTGACCTAGAAGGCGATCGATAGAGTGCCTGGAAAACTAGTATGGCAAGCTCTGCGCGCCTATCACGTCCTAGAGCAGTACATTGCCCTCGCCCATGATATGTACAAAGACGTTAGTACCCAGATCAAAAGCCCAGCAGGTTTAAGAACGCCATTACGAGTCAAAGTGGGCGTCCATCAGGGATCCGAACTGAGCCCTCAGATTTTCAATGTAATAATGGATTATATCACTAGAGAGCTACAAGGTAAAATTCCATTGTGTATGTTGTATGCAGACGATATCGCTCGCAAAAAAGCCAGCAGAACTGCAGGAAACGCTCAACAGATGGCTTAGGGAACTGAAGCGACATGGATTGCGAATCAGCTATTCCAAGACCGAATACATGGAATACGACTTCATGGGTAACGAGGAAACTGGTTACGACATAAATATCGGTGACCACTCCCACGAGTCACACACTTTAAGTACCTTGGCTCCATAATTACGTTAGATGCATGGGTGGACCAAGAAGTGAGCCAGCGAATCAATATAGCTTGGATGAAATGGCGGGCCTTGACTGGAGTGCTATGTGAGACAAGAATGCCAATAAAAACAAAAGGCAAAATCTATAAGATGGCTGTAAGACCTGCAATGCTGTATGGAGCGGAATGCTGGACTACCACGAGAAAGCACAAATAAAAACTACAGAAGAGATGATGTGTAACAGGCCTCGATAGAGGCCGCAACGAGTATGTTAGGGATTTATTTGAAGTGGCACCAATTTCAGAGAAACTGAAAGAAAGTAAACTCAGATGGTATGGTCACATAATGAGAAGGCCCGATACTTATCCCATCAAGACTTTGTGAAACATTCCTACGCAACCACGAGGAAGGGGCAGACCCCCCACAACTTGGTGGATCAGTGTCGAAAGGAAGATGAAAGCACAAAACCTTTCCGTCCTGGCGCCAATGTACAAGAAGGCCTGACCCCGGATAAACTGAAAAAAAGGGAAGAAGAAGAACCAGATTGCAGATCAGACTGCTTTAAGAGTAAATTCCCACACCTATTGAATGGAAGAGCAGAAACAGTTTTAAAATATATTAAAAATCCCTTTAGCATTTTAACATGGTCTGCATAGCCTCTTAATGAACCAATTAACTGATGTTATAAAGCCGGTCCTAAAGTGAGACCAATGGAAAAAGAGCTAAATGGGCACAGAAGCGACATATGTGCACTTCAAGTAACCCACAAAAAGGGGAAAGGTAGTCCTGGGTGAGTATCTGAGTTGTACACAAGAAATTTAAAGACCAAATCGCATATCTTTTAACGAGAATAATATCATTAAGAACTAGAAAAAATTAGATTATTTGTACAAAGCCAGAGAAAGCAATACAAAAGACATACGAGAGGAATTTTATAATAACTGACAAAGAATATTGGACAATAAAAGAAAGGATTAATTTATAATCTTAGGGACTTTAACGCCAGAATCTTCAACCCGGGATCAAACAATATTTTAATAAGAACATTGCAAATTATATATATTCACTTTTAAGAATGACTATAGTTTGACAAACTGGAAAAATATTAGCTGGAAAAATCATTACTGGATATAGGAAGTGGACTTGAGCAGCGATATCAACCTACTTATATGTACAATGGAGACAAATAGGAATCGGAAGCCCACACCTATGTCAAAAACAAATGCTAAGATAAAAGTATCTTGACACATGAGTCAACCAGACTATTGTACAAAACCAGATTGTCCAAAAAAATAATAAGAGTATAAGTAGGAAAGACGACATTAAAAGCAGCTGGAAAAAAGTCAAAACAAACATAATTCTGGTAGCAGAGGCGCAAATTAAAAAACTACTAGTGTGTATATGTGCAATAAATAAACTGCACTTTCATAATACATTCTTTGACTACAAAGAAAAACAAAAGTACTCGTGCAGCAACCCTAGAGGGCAAATATCCACTGTTAAGTATGACTATAGTTTGCCAAACAGGACACATATTAGTTGCGCGATTACT
>JARJDX010016409.1:0-11530 GCA_030264735.1 Gymnusa sp. GC000175 | reverse complement strand
TGACATGAATGAAGAAAGCGAAGATAACACTCTTTGTGAAAATATTTATACTGAAAAAGATGTGTTGATTGTGCGAATATAAATGATGAATCCAATTCTGACTAAAAAATTGTTTTTTTCTTGTGTTTTTGATTATTTATGTTTGTTTCTTAATTGTTTTCTTGTAAATAAAATATTTTTTAGGCTCAAATACTATTTTTCTTTAATTAATAATTACCAAACTCTACGTTAACATAAAATGGTAAATATTTGTTGTTAATTATATACCGTAAAATTTACGGCGCGCGCTTGCTCGTGTTAAAATAAAAGGCGCGCCCGCTCGAAGGTTAAAAAAAAAAATTCGAAATCTCTTTTCACTTTCTCAATTATTTTTTTTAAGAAATATTTTCTCACAATTTTTCAAATTTGCACCGCAATTCTTCAATATTGGCAATTTTTAGCATTTTTTGCCACTATACCCCTTATTTTGTACAGCTTTAAACCCGTAAACAAGCGAATCAAAAAATTAATCTTCGCTAATAATTGTTTTAAATCAATAATTTAATTAAAGCATAATAACGTCCTATATAATTATCAATCACCAAATGCTAAAAAATTACATTTTTTTTAAACAAATTACTCCTTTATTATATTTGCATATTAATTATTTCCTGAAAGATGATCGATTGTTAATACATATGCAGACAAATTACTAAATGATATCCAGATCTTATCAATTATAAATTAAGTTTAATTACACGATAGGTGTTAAGTTGCACATCGAGTTGACAAGTAATGAGTATCAGGACCGGATTGAAACCAATTAAAAACCCTCGCGGCAACCTGTTTATATTTAAAACAGACGAATTAGGTTGAGTAAGCAGAGGTTTTAACGTGGACGTGTGTATGATTGAAAAGCATAATTTTCGTGGGGTAATTGGGATTTGAGCGCAATTAAAATTTATCCCACCACTCGCCTGTTTGTATAGGAAGCGATTTAAAATAATTTGCGCTATTAATAATAAGATCGTCTTTAATAATTATAGGCGAATGGTTGTACGTGATTTCGCAAAAAGCAGATCATATTTACAGAACCAAGTCGGGTTTTTAATAGAATTTGTAACGAGCTTCTTAAGGCGTAGGTTGCGTATTACGTTTTACGATAATTTTCTTTTAATTCAATAAGGAATTATTTATGTGGCGTTTTATATGACTGAAAAAACAGCGTTTAGATCATATTTATGTATTTTGTCATTTGCTATGTGAAAAAATTTGCACAAATATTTCATTTTTATTGCGTTAAATTTCTTTCAAATGCTTTTCTTAATTACATTTTCGATTTTTATTGTGACGGTGTGATATTTATAAATTTCGAATGTGCAGGAATTTTCATTTCACCTTTAGATATAAATTTCGTGGAAACTTTTTATTTTTCGCTTAAGGAATCGAGACTTTGAATTAATTTCGTTGTTTATTCTTCTACTCCATTAGATTCGTGCAAGGGTTAAAGATGTTTTTATGGAATCGAATTTCCATATTCTTAATTTTTGTTTCATCTTTTTTCAACCTGCAAGGTGACATGGCAATGTCGTGTCCTATTATAATTTTTTAAGGAATTTGCTCACTTCATTTGGTTCCTAAATTTAGTTTTTATTAATCTATTCATAGATTTTTTTTAATCCAGTCTAGACTAAAATAATCTAATAAATTTTATGCAAAATTTATCAAAGGTAATTAATATAACATATATACGGAAGCAGCAAGCACTTTAAAAATATATTCTTTACATATTGATGAATAAAAACCGTAATAAACTAATTTTAATTAAAAAAAAACTAAAGCCGTTATAGTAGTGAACTGATATGTTTATAGTGACAACGTTTATACGCTTTGTGAATAACAACAATGTATCTAATAGTCTTTTAGCCTGTTTTTGTTATCAAAACCATTGAGACTAGCAAATTAACATCAAAACTAACCGGATATATCAAGCATGCTGTGAAATGATTATGATTAATTTGATACAAATAAACCATTGTTCATGCAGACAAATAGCTAACAATAAATAAAATGCATCTATAAACCATCAACTTAACGTTAATAATAACTGATTTCAACCTGATTTGATTTACTAATAATAAATCTTCATCCCTATTCCCTATTATACTAAAACCGTAACTTTTTCATCTCCTCCACGGCGATAGCCGTGGAAGTCGTCCTTTCAGTCACTTAAAGAACTCGATATCCTCTATTTAAAAATGCCATCGAAAAAAATTTATGACGTCCCGTTCGGCGTCACGACGCCTTTAAAGTTGAAAAAACAAACGACGATATCTCTGAAACGGTTATTCGGATTGAAAAAATTGTTATGTAAAAATCAAAGATCGTCCCACGTTTTACAAAAAAGTCTTATGGTTCGACATTCTCCGATAATATACAGGGGGTCAAAAATGGAAAAAATTGTGGAAATGCAAAAAGACCACAAAACGTTGCAATTTGTGCGTTAAAATTAAAATGTTTGACTTTATTTTATAGAAAATTTAATTGCCTGCACGAAAAACGTTGTTTTATTTGTATTAAATAACGATTTAGGAAGTTATGAATGTGTAAATAGTTATTTTCAATTTTTAATAAAATCTATAAAAATGAAATTTTGACTTTAAGACCACTTGACGTTGCAATTTGTGCGTCAAAATTAAAATTTTTGGATTTATTTTACAGAAAATTTAATTGTCTGCACGAAAAACGTTGTTTTATTTGTATTGAACAANTAAAATTAAAATTTTTGGATCTATTTTATAGAAAATTTAATTGCCTGCACGAAAAACGTTGTTTTATTTGTATTGAACAACGATTTAGGAAGTTATGAATGTGTAAATACAAATTTTCAATTTTTAATAAAATCTATAAAAATGAATTTTTGACTTTAAGACCAATTGACGTTGCAATTTTGGATTTATTTTACAGAAAATTTAATTGTCTGCACAAAAAATGTTGTTTTGTTTGTATTGAACAACGATTTATAAGTTATGTATGTGTAAATGTGTTTTCGGCTCCTTTGAGTACCGTAAAAAAATATTTCGGAAAATTACCCTTTGAGGTATTAAAGTACGTTTTTCGTGTTATTTGTAGCCATATTTAAAAAAAATTTACGACGCTCCGTTTGGCGTCGCTACGCCGTCAAAGTTGAGAAAAGTTGACGCCACCACAATTATTTCGTCCGATAAAAAATTAAACGTGAAAAAATTCTACCGCCTCGCCTCGCTTCACAAACTACAGGCTCTAACAAAAATTATTTTTAACTAATTCCATCAAGTTCGACGGAAGAGAATCAATTTTATCGAAAAAAGTTTCCACACTCCGAAAACGCCTTTATTTTTAACCCCAAAAATATTTATTTTTACCCCCAAAAACGAAATTTTTACAACAGTTTTCCCTTGATTTCCTTACCGTAACCAGAGTTTTAACTAAATAGTTTTTTCTCTTAAATCATACGATGCGCCGTTTAATTCTCTTTCTTCCCATGTCCTCGCTTTTTTCCACCACCCTTATTTCGTCCGATAAAAAATTAAAGGTGAAAAAATTCTACCGCCTCGCCTCGCCTCACAGACTACCGGTTCGAACAAAAATTATTGGTTCAATCGCGTCGATGCCTAAACCTCCACCGAGAGCAGGACCGGCTACCGCCTCGCCTCACAAACTACCAACTCAAACAAAAATTATTGGTCCAATCGCTTCGATCCCTAAACCACCACCGTGAAATTAAACAGTGCCGGACTAAATTTATTTTTATTCTTTATACATGATTAGGGTATTCAACTTTTGTCATAAAAACCTTAGGGTTGCCAACTTAAAAAAAAAATTCAAATTTTTTTTTTCTTTTTTTTTAATACCATACACTATTTTATTAATTAAATAATTTTTTGATGTGTACTTGTTAATTAATAATTACGTAGCTTAATTAATATTTGGATGCGTGCTAATTATAAGTTGATAATATCATTCAAAAGCGTTAATCGAATAACGAAGTTGGTATGTATGAATGTCACTGTGAGACTGTGTGTGTGTTTGTTTGTGTATGTGTGTGTGTGTGGGAATATCTAATAATTATTTCCTTAACAAGTCCTGGATAAAGGATATAATAACACTCAAGAACTAATGAGGCTCTATGGAGTTTAATAATTATGTTCGATCCAAATAGGCTGAAACATATTTGTCAAGGGAATGTTTTCCTGCATTTAAGACATAGTTAGCACGCACCCGCATAAAAAACGGGACGAAATTGTTTTGCAGAATGTCAATTAAATATTAATTTCCTCCAGCCTGCGTTTTCTTATTGAATTATCCTGACCCAAAATGGGCAAAAAGTTAATTAATATGTAATTAATAAAACCAATTTAGTGCAAATTTACATTTCGATTTAAAAGCGAAAAAAGTGGATGTAATTATGTTCCATTAGGACATTAAATGCAAGCATTTTCAAGGAGATTGACTCTAGGAAGAGCTGCCGGATAAAAGTGCAAGTAATGCATCTCGGAGGTATCTTGACCGTTCAGAAACGAAAAAAAAATGCGAGAGCCTCGCAGTAATACCGTTAATAATAATTAAAATCTCGGTTTTACAACGGAATGAATTGTTACCTGTGGAAATAATGGGTGTAATAAATCAGGAGTGTGTCGAAGATTGCGCACAATAACTGGTGCAAAAATATTTATATTTTGCGCGCAAAAATGAAATTTAAGCACAATACGCGCGTTTTTGATTACTTTTACGCGTGTTGCGATAAATAAAGTTGGTCGGTATTCTCATTTACTGCGATTGTAAATTTTCAGCAAGATTATATCAGTTGCTTCCTGCTATTTTATATGTTGCAGAAGAATTTCTTTATGTGCAATTACAGCTGTTTAAGTTAAATGATATTAAAGCTTGCGAATAAAAATTACGATCCACATTTTTTATAGCCTCAACGCACGAAATGATAAATTTTTTATTTTTGATAAAGTTATTTATGTTAGTGCTTTTTCAAATTTATTTGGTTATATAAGCTACCTTATAAATTTGGTAAAACGGTAATTACTTTATTAAAAATGAAAAATTTTACGAATAAATATAAATTTTACCAAGTTCAGTGGATCAGTGGTAGAGCACTAAGTTTTGGTTAACAGGTTTCCGGGTTCAATAGCCGAGCACTGTGTTTCCATTTATCATAGGAAAAAAAAAATAATGACACTGTAGAAAGGCGGGGGTGACTTTCTAGAATAACAAGCTCTAACACTTACGTACATATATCACAATTATCACCGCAAACGATAGCCAGTTAGGGATAAAATCCTAACGAATTTTTACAAAATTATACGTAAATTCTGACGTTGTTAGAGGTGTAACACTAACCCGGATTTTTTTGTTCTCCAATATAAATTCTAAAGACGTTAAAGGTGCAAAATAAGTGTGGATTGCTATATTTTAGATAATTAGTTGGTTTATGAGAATATTGATTTTTTTATTAAATGCGTTAAAAAGTACAAAATGGCTAAAAATACGAATTTTATCGCAATTCCTATTTTTGCTTTAATAAAAATTCTAAAGTGATGGCGAGTAGCGTCGCTCAAGTTACCAAATATAATTTTTTTTAGCTCATCTTTTAGCAAACTTAATCCCTCATCCGAATATTTTTGTGTTTTCAAATTTGTTAAAACATTTAAAAAGTTATGAAAGTCCAAATGAAAAAAAATTATCTTCTAAAATTTTTTTACTAACCTTCAAAATATTACCCAAATTTACGTTTTTTTTTTAGCTCATCTTATGGCAAACTTAATCCCTCATACGAAAATTTTTGTGTTTTTAAATTTGTTAAAAAATTTTCCAAAAATTTTTAAAAATGTTTTGTTTCACTTTGATGACGTATACTTTCAAAATATTACCCAAATTTACGTTTTTTTGTAGCTCATCTTATAGCAAACTTAATCCCTCATACAAATATTTTTGTGTTTTCAAATTTGTTAAAAACTTTAAAAAGTTATGAGAGTCCAAATAAAAAAAAATTATTTTCCAAAAATTTCTTAAAATATTTATTTTATTTTGATGACGTATAACTTTCAAAATATTACCTTAATATACTTTTTTTTAGCTCATCTTATAGCAAATTTAATCCCTCATACGAATATTTTTGTGTTTTTAAATTTGTTAGAAAATTTAAATAGTTATGAGAAGTTAAATTAAAAAATTTTATTTTCCAAAATATTTTAAAAATATTTTTTTATGCTTTGATGACGTATACTTTCAAAATAATACTTAAAATTTACGTTTTTTTTAGCTCATCTTATAGCAAACTTAATTCCTCATACAAATATTTTTATGTTTTCAAATTTTTTAAAAAATTTAAAAAGTTAATGAAAAAATTTTATTTTCCAAAAATTTTTTAAATATTTTTTTTATTTTGATGACGTATAACTTTCAAAATATTACCCAAATATACTTTTTTTTGAGCTCATCTTATAGCAAACTGAATCCCTCATACGAATATTTTTGTGTTTTCAAATTTGTTAAAAAATTTAAAAAGTTATAAGAGTCCAAATGAAAATATTTTATTTTCCAAAAATTTTTAAAAATATTTTTTTTACTTTGATGATCCAAAGTCACTTTAGGTATTTGCGATATATTTTTGCGTCCTGGTTTTGCTATAAAAACTACATCTCTTTTCCACCACTAATCAGGAACTTGAGGTAGGCTAGCTCTTAGTACAGTGTTTAGAAGCGGGGTCAACAGGATTTTGCCCTGTTGGAATACTTGCAGAAAAATATCGCCTCGTCCTTGTGTTCTTAATTCATGCGCTTGGCACTAGCGATTTCCAATTCTAGTGCCTCTTGACTACCATTTTCAAAAAGTAGTTTCCTGCAATGTATGTGGTAGTATTCTTGATCCCGGATAGTGCACCTAGATTAAAACTTGCAGACTTTCTTCCGGTATTCGTAAAGCTATTGTCTGTATTTTTCAGGGACATAATTTGTCTCTAAGTATCCTTTTGTAAAGCTTTCTGGAGTCTACCACTTTTCATTTTCTGCTTCTTCTTCTTAACGTGCCTTATTCGTTCCGGATATTAGCGATCATCATCACGATATTCACCTTGTCTACTGCATTGTGAAAAAGTTGTACCGAAGTCATGCCAAAACACTAGCACAGATTTTTAGGCCAGGAAATTCTTCGTCCTTCTGGACCACTTCTTTCCAGGACCTTTCCTTCCAGAATCAGTTGGAGTATTCCGTACCTATCTTTGTGTCTCATCACGTGCCCGAAGTATTCCAGTTTCCTGACCTTCGCTTCCCTTTCCTTACCCATTCTCTGCAGAACCCCTTTGTTACTAATGTACGCATCCTTTTGGCCCATAGGCCGCAGTTTAGGTTTTTGCTAGGTTGTCTCTTCTTTGCACGGCGATGAAGTATAAGTCTTCCACCCCTCACGCCCTTGAGACATGAACACAGTCGTAAAGTGCAGGATATAGGGGTATTGTCTTCCCTAGGTAAAGACATTCGTGAGCATCGTGAAAGCTACAGCCGAGAAATTTGAGAAAGGTCCCCACTTTTCATTGCTATTTTAGGAGCAGTTCTTGGAGTTAATTTAAATATTTTTGAACAGTTTTGTAGAGGATTGAAAACATTTTCAACATTTTTTAAAAATGGGGCCGAAAAATTGTTATATCGCCTCTTGACTACGAAAATAAATTTAACAGTTCAGTATTTTTGAGTTATTTTGAAAAAAAAAACTGGAAAAAAATTACTTCTTTTAGAGAAAAGTGCGGAAAATGAAACAAATTACCATTTTGTAGTAATCAAATTAGGGTTCTGCTTGATACTGTTAGATTATTTATGCTGAAGCACAGCCTACTGTAATTAAATTTTTTGTTACATAAAATTATTCCTTGATTAGATTTTAATTAATAAATTAAAATTAAAATAATATAAATAAATTATAATTAAAAAAAAAATATTATTATGTAATGAAAAAATTAACAATAAAATGCGTTAGGCAATAAATAATTTATGAACATGCTAATGGATTAGACTCATAAACAAAGCGAGTAGCACGAGAACGCATTCTGTCATAAAACTGATTTACACCTTGCAGACAATGATTTTGGCCAAGGAAGAATAAAAGATGGATTAACACGAGTTAACACGTGTAAGAGAAAGACGGCGGGGTCCAGTGACACGAACAGGCCAGTGCATTGAACCAACAATCGCGATCTGCACTGATCGGTCCAACACTCGAGGAACTACATATGGGACTACACTTATATTTATAATAATAACATGTACGTGAACGATTTTCTCAAATAACCACTCGAAATACCAAGAAACACCGCTAAAAACGCTCGCAATTAGTGATTGCAATTTTTGTTCTTCAAAAGTTTGTTTGCAAATAAGAAGTGTGCTACAGATTCATGCTTGCTTTTGTGTGCATTGGCATGTAAAAATACAAGAAGTGAATTGCAATTAGTTACAAACATGTGATGTGAAGTGGATTTCGAGTTACATCAGATCCATGAAGGCATGTCAACGTAATAATCAAGTTAATTCCTCGAGAAGTGGCAATGCTTTCTGCGCAAACTTTTAAAAATTATAACTTTTATTCTCAAATAACCATCAGGAAACTTGATGGAAATTATTTTAATTAAATGTAAAGTGTATAGGAATATTATTACTCAGTATCGGAGATGAGAACTGAAGATTGCATCTGATGGGATTTTATGCATGCTGGAAGAATGTTTTTGTAACGAGGCATTTTTCATATTACACACATTCTTTCCAGTTTATAAATATGGCATATTAAATGTTTATCGACGTAACACAGTGGCTGCTTTACTTACATTTCAATATTTGCTATAAATTATCGATTTAAATGAAATGGTAATGCTTCACTTGAAGATTTCTTATGTAGAGATACATATTAATGTGCATCTAAACCCCCAGGACATATTATCACTTATTTATGTGTAATAAATGTATTGAATTAATCGAAGAATGTTGCCTCTTTGATGTGCGTCAATATCTTCACATAATCAATGGGTTTTCAGAAAAATTTTCCATTTTTTTTGCCCATAACTTGATAACCGATTGAAAATCCAGTTGTGAGATGTTGTAGATAATTATTTTGGCAATAATATGGCTTATTTAGCATGTAATTGTCCCAAATTTGACACATAATCGGCTGTTAAGTACGTTTCCAAAAATGGCGGATTTTTCCAATTTTTAACAGGAAAATTAGGACCTATATCCAAAAAACAGGTTGAATAATCGTAATCATGACTCTCTTTTTTATAAAATGTGTCAAAATGGGCGATTTTAAATTAGAAAATTAAGAAAACATCATTTTGCACACAAATACTAGTAGTTAGTCTACTTTATTTATGTAGAGGGTGTTCTAACTAAAATGTATCCGGTTGTTTTCTCAGTTCATGTAAGCTTTGAAGAAATTGCTGAAATTTTAGTTTTAAGGGGGACAATACTTATGCATAGAGAACCTTAAATGGTAAGTGGGATCAAGTGACACAATTTTTAGTTGAAACACCCTGTATAAATATTTTAAAACGCACGTTTATAAAACACACAATTGTGAAACGCGATCTTTTAAAGTTCGATAATTTTTTTATTTTTATTAAATAAAATAAAAATTGATAAGATTAGAAAAAGTTGTAGGTGTAAGCTGAATTCATGTGTGACTCGCGACGATCTCTGCACTGCTCAGCAAATACATAAAAAACATTTTATGCATATAGCACATAGCACTTCCTGTGTGTGTGGATTTATTCATGCCAACTTTTGCATCAACAGATTTAAATAACGTTTGAAAAGCAAAAAGCTCGGGACCTTAGAAACAATAGGGGATTAAATTAAACCGGCGGAAAGTTAATAAAAAACAGGACCCACCAAATTAAATCAAACATTAGAAATTTAAAACAAACATTCGGAATTTAAATACTAGTTATTTGTGCAATTTCCGGGTAAATATTTGTCTACTTCAATGATATTTATCACCCACGAACTAAATATGTTTTAAAACAGCTTGAATAGATAAAATATCAATGGATCATTCAATATTGGAAACGTCATCAATATGTTAATAATGTTGCTCTTTGTGAGCAGCTGCATGAATGTTTTAGAATTATATTAAAATTAAAATAACTTACTCTTCTTAAAAATTATTTTTTTAAGATTTTTCTCTATTTTGCGCACACTGGGTTGATATTTTTTTTTTTGAGAAAAAAATAATGAGCTTTCTAGAGTAAAAAGCTCTTCTTTAAAAAAAAATATCAACCCAGTGTGCGTGAAATAAAATAATTTTTTAAATGATGATGGAAATGATATAACTGTATTTTTTTCCTGAAGAATTTCTATCTCAAATTTAATTGATAATTTTTTAGCGGGTCAAATTTAATACAATTTTTAACAAATGTTTAAAATTAATTGCTTATTAACATACCAGCAGATGTAAATTTTCCAATGTGTCATTTAATGACTAGAAATGTTTGTTTGAAATTTTTTTTTTCCATTTTTGAACATTTTGATCTCAAATTTAATTGAAATTTTTTAAGTTTTCAGCGTATAAAATTTAATAAGATTTTTAATAAATGTATAAAATTTATTGCTTAGTAATATACTACAACATGAAAATTTTCCAATACATATGTCATTTAATGTCTAAAAATTTCCATTTTTGAACATTTTGATCTTAAATTTAATTGATATTTTCCGAGTTTCTAGCGGGTCAAATTTAATACAAAACTCATCAAATGTAGATAATTTATCCCTAATAACATACCCAAAAATGAAAATTTTCCAATGTATCATTTAATGTCTAAAAGAGTTCGTTTGAAAAATTTCCATTTTGGACATCTCAAATTTAATTAAAATTTTAATAATATTTTAAAGTCAAACGGATTCGCGCGAAAAAATCAATATGTTTTAAAAACCTTCTGACACGAACAATTTTATAGAAAAATGCCTCCACCAATGCCGAGACGCTTAAATTTTTAACCCCAAAAAAATTAATATTTACCCCCAAAATGAGAAATATTTTCATCATTTTTTAATTTTATCCCATACAACGGTCTGAGTTTTCTATAAATAATTCTTTTTTTACACCAAAAGATGGGCCGTTGTATTCCCTTATTTTCTATGTCGGTGTATTATTTTTAAAATGTGTTACGACCACAGTTTCATATCTTAACAAGTGACCAAATTTATATTTGAAATAAAAAAAATATTCGAAGGCGTAATTTTATGCTTCAAAAATTTAATTCAATTACAACAAATAGAATTTTACTAACCTTTTATTTAAAATCATTTCAAGAATATATTCCTACAATTTTATTATCTCATTTTTAGACATGAAACGTAAAAGGATAAAATAAAATTTGAGAAATATATTCTTCAAATAAATAACATTTCTTTAAATTTATTTAAATCCATTGGTTAAAATTAAAATTATCTGTGACCAATGAAAATAAATTCTATAATAAAATCTCTTTAATATTTTTAGTTTGTGAATAAATAAA
>JARJDX010016387.1:0-10525 GCA_030264735.1 Gymnusa sp. GC000175 | reverse complement strand
TTTATTGTATTGGATTTTTGATCCTTTATTATTATGTAAAAGTTAATAAACGGTGATAAAAATTATTAATTTTTCAATACCTAGGGCCGGTTCTATAAAGCGTGGTTGTGAAATTGTTACAATATTGTTATTAACAATGTCGCATGTCAATTTATTCATATTATTCTCATTGTGAACCGACTTTTCCTTTTTGAGTGCTTTTCCGAGAAAAAAATTTTCTCTGTGGTCTAATATACTATATTTTCTATAACTGTTTTAAGGGTCAATAAATGGTCTGAAACTACTATGCGTCCTCTTTTCTCCGTACAGGGTTTATGGAATATGCAAAAATATTCAGGATTTCACATCTGAACTTTTATTTGAATTTTCTCTACTAATATTTTAACGATTAACGATGGAGTATTAAAAATGATTTAAAATTGTGTTAATCAATGTTTATGCTATGTTTAAATATTGTCTATATTACAAAAACAAAACGACGATCTTCATTACGTGCAGAAATGGGATAGGACGTAGGAACCTACACAGCGATTGTTAGAATATTTAGGCAAGTGGTTAAAGTTAAGGCTCCTGCAAATTTTCTCTTGGTTTACTTGGATAATGCAAATAAATTATGATTAAACACTATTTAAGGCAATTCATTTGGAGAAAAGAGTTGTAGATAATCGCATTTTGTATAATATAAAATAAATAATGTAAAGAATTACTATTCGTCAGGATAAAAATTTTCAGGAAGACAACTGAGCTGACTTCCACGTGGTGCCTTCTGAGTAACGCTAACAGGCTTTAAACATATTTTTTCATTAACATTCAACAATAGAAAATGTATATTTTTGCTTGTAAACTATTTTAATAACACAATTACTACCGCAGGCAATTAATAGCTTTAATGCAGACCCCAAGGAGGTCTTATTTTTTTACTAATATGATGTTCACTAGCGATTATTGTCGGATCCAAAAAAAGTGTTTATCTGCCAACAATTTCCCCACCGCCCCAGAGGGCGGGAAATCCAAATTTTTTCTGTCATACACTTATTACAATAAAATTTTATCTAAAACCTTTTAAATTTTTAGCCAAAAATAAGCAAAGCATTTTACATCCTTTGTTTTTTTCAATTATCTTTATTTTACCAGAAATAGCTGGACTAATGCTAAATGTTCTTAAACAAATCAAAACTAGATTAATCACTTAATAACCTTCCATTTTTACTTTTTCTTAAAAAAAATTTTTCAGCCAGATTTAAAAAAAATATTTAAATAATAATCAAAAACAATTTTTTTTCATTTTCATTAATAAATTTCGCCCACATTTTATAAGTCTAGTTACTTTTTAAATGAAAATTCCGCCCTAAACGGTTCCAAAATTAAATTAAAAAGTTGGAATCTCCTCTGCAGTTTACTACATTTACTATGAGGGCTACTAGGAATTTATAGAAATTCCTAGAATTTATATGGGTCAACCAATAACGAAGTGGGTTTGCCCGGCGGCCATTATGCATTTGCAAAATTATGGCTTGCTATTGGTCAAATATATACAAACTCAAATACGTCATGTTCATTCATAAAATTATTAATATATAATCACAGTAATACACAACCAAATAAAATAAATAATTTAGCACAAGCCAGCATAAAATATTTGGAAAAAACCAAAAACCCAGCCAAAAGTTACTTCATAAATTTTTGTTAAAAGCTTATTCCAGGCCGACCAGATGGCTAAAATCTGGGCTGTGAGAGGACACACAAATTTTTTTAAATGAGGGGAGTCAAAAACGGATATATCATTTACTTCATATATAAAGTAATAAAGTGGCAAATATTTTTCAATAAATATTTATTTGTTACACATTTACTTAGTACACAAATTGCGATAACATTAATATTTGTTCTTAAAACACATTTTGATCTAAAAAAATTAACAAAGTATATATTTTTGATTGCATAAATATCTTTAAAAAATTGGAAAAAATATGATAAGAATGTATGAAGCAGTCTTCTTTTTTTCCGATAGTTAACAGTAAAACCTTTAAAAGTTTTACACCTTACATTTTACAATATAAATATTATTTCAATTATTTACAATATGTTTAAACCATAATTGCAATTCTTTAATTTTAAAGCGTGAAAATACAAATCGTTATTCGTAAAGTTGAAGTACAAAATGATTTTTCATATTTCTGTATAATTTAAATGAATTAATTTGTAGAGTCGAATTTCGAATAACAATTTGTTTTTATTATTCCCAATGAACAAAACATTACTTAAAATTAAATTAAATAAATAAATAATAAATCTATATGAATTTTAAATGCTGAAAATTGTTTTATTTAGTGTATAATATGCAGTGTCAGGAGGAGTCTAAAACTTTGGAAAAGTATACTTCACGTAGGTATATCTATATTTAAAACCCCAAATGTTACAATATGATTTATATATATTTTTTTCTTGCAAAAACTCTAAACAAACAAAATATTTGCGTTTTCTATATGTGAGTGTGAGCTTTATGATTATTACTTTTAAAAAATCAATCATAAATGATAGTAGGTTATTGTTTGACAATAAAATCGTTAGACTAGTTGGTTAAACTAAAACTAGGAGGCTGTAATTTAAAAACAAATAAATAGTTTGGGCCTTTGTAAGCCATTCCAAGGCAATAGGCTAGGGCCTAGGCTATTATGTTTCTACTTCTGGCCATAAACATTTGGGTTTTTAAATCATAAAGTTATGTGTAGTATACATTCTTATAGGTTTGGCTGCTTCCTCCAGACTCACTTTGTGTTTTATTATATTTATTTTTTTAAATTTTTTTGGAAACTAAAAAAGTAATTTATCAGTTATCCATTACGTTTCCTAACGTAACATAAATCTATAAAATGATTTTTAGCATTAAGAATTGTCTTCACAAATAAAGTTAATGATGATCAAAAATTTATCCTTATTATTATGTTTATGTGATCATTATAATTTTTTTTAATAATTCACATCTAGTCATATAAATATAAAAATTTTCTGTGATACAAATAGCAATAAATATAGAATTGCACCTAAACAAAATTCTTTATATAAATATTATATTAAGTACGAGACACAAATTTTAACTAAAAGCTTACTTTAAAGTAATCTATACCCTTTGTATTTCAAATAACTTAACATCAGTATCATACCATACAGGTGGATCCATATTTCTGTAAAAGAAAAATAAATATAATAAAATTTAAAATATGATTTAAGTTAAGATACTTTACAAGCTTTAAACCATAGGTTGGGTAATATATTGCACAATATTATTGTGGAGGAGGATCCCTAAATTAAAGCTGCTTAAACTGAACAAAAATTTAATACCTGAGATAAATAACTCCCCACATATACGTTCTAAACCAAGTGGTAGTTCCACTATTAGCTTGATACTTTCTTATCAAGATAGGATGTGGAACGGGTAACAAACCAACTAGAGTTCCATGTTGAAGAAATTTTAAAATTTCACTTTCATCAGTTAAACCTCTGTAAAACAAAAGCATAATTAAAAATGTGTTCTTAATTGAATCATGCATCTGGCTAAAAATTTTGCTTATTATTGTTAAATGTAAAGCACTAGTTAGACTCAAACCAATGGTAAATTCAGATTTTTTTGCACCCTGTATAATGACAATAATAAAAAAATAAACTCACTTATCAATACAAATTTTTTCAACTTGAGGCACAAGCACTTGCAATAATCTCATAATAGTTTGTAAAGGAAGTTTAGTCTTCCATGAATGCACCCATTCAGCTGTGGGAACCCATTGCCCACTAGGATTATCATCAGTAGATACAACCCTTAAACTATTTTTCTGTAATAAAATTTGTGCCTTAATAATTATACCTTAGTGTAACCAAATGCGCAATTACCGTATTTACACTCTGTTTAGCAATCGTATTATCTTCAATTTTTTTAGAAGTCGACGGACTTTCAGTCAACTTGGTCTGGGGTTTTGGTGATCCTTCAATTTTATTAGAATCGCCAGTTTCATCGGGTAATCCCGTATTTTGCGGAGGCGAATTTATATTAACCGCGGTCATGCCGTTAGTGATAGAAATTTGGTCCAATTGTTGAAAGGCGGGATGCGCGCTTTCCCTTTCAGTCATTTGAATAATTCCAGGTGTGTCGGGAAGCGTTGCTTTTAATGTGCCCGGTTCTGCTGGCAGGGCTGGATGGGAACCTTCCATGGCACTCTCCGACACATTCTCGCTGCTCGTTGCGTTTGATAATTGACGGCCTTTAGTGCGTTTGTTCAAAGATTTTGTTATCGCCGAGTAATCGCAAGGCAAATTTGCTAGGCCGTGAAATACTTGGCGTTTACGAATGATTGTATAAACTAAATTTGAATTTCCTAGAAGTAAAATATTAATAATTCCGAGATATCTAAAATTGTCTTGGTCAAAGGAAAACTTCTGTCTTAGCTAATGAGTGATGAGCAATATTTTTTTTACCAGGACCGCGCGGAAAAACAAAAACTTGAGACGGGCTACATATATATTTTTTGTTAGGCGTTAGTATGTAGTGTATTTTGCATTGCCTCTTAACGAAAGGGTTGCCAACCTTTGTCTTCATCTGGTAGATAATTTGGTACTACTCATCAAAGCAGATAGAATTTAAACGCATTGAAATTTAAGAGCTTTTTACATTCAACTTATCTTCGTGTTTAGTACCATTATTTTCTGCCAAATGGGATACTAGATTCTACATCATAATTATCTTAAACTTACCATCAAATTGGTACTGAATGATGTTGTTAAAAATTTCCAATAAAAAGAAAACCAAATGATGATTAGTAGGAGATGAAAACAAAAACCAAGGAGTGCTGAATGCTTCTAAAAGATGCAATAATTTCGTACTTGCTACCATGGACAAAGTTTTCAAATATGGTGATACTAAAATTCATTTGGTTTTATATATTTTTTAATAATTTTATATTTATTTATTTACCATTTACTAAAATTGTTAATAAGCAGTCGAAAAGTGGTTGTAATCTTTGATGTCCCGTCGTAATTATTTTATGAAATACAATAATAAGCAAATCTGCGTGCGTTCCGGTAAATACTGGAATGTCCATTGGAATCGTTGCAGTGTACGGTTTGTTTAACCGTACTCCAAAATTTCTTTCTCCAGAAAGTAGGAGTAAGATAAATACACCAATGTGCATTAAACCAACTCGGGCTAAAATATAACTTTTGAATTCTAAATATTTTAATTCCTCTGTCGCAAATTATAATATACATATCCGCCGCCTTTATTTTTCCTTCTCTCTCATTCTCATTCCTTCTCTTCATTCAGGTTCGAGTCAGAGCGCGTAAACAAAGTTGATCAGCAGTGAACACCATATATGATGGCATTCGACAGAAAGCGTCTTAGGCGTGCATTTATTTAAGCGCGCTCCATAAATAAAGCTGTTTTTGCCCGGTTTTGCAAGCAACTCTAACCTAATCTTGTTATTCCCTATGGACCTATTTATTTTTACAGGATAAAAATTGCCCATGTGCTAATCCAAGCTATAGACTATGTACCCATCAAGTTTCGTTTTTAAAGCCATTTAGCTCTCAACTCGTGATTGAGTAAGAAACATCCAAATTTTCGCATTTATAATATTAGGATGATAAATGGTACACAAAAATGTTATACTATTTTTTAATCATTTAAATCCAATACAAATGTTGTAAAAAATTCAATTTTAATAAAAAATAACAAAGTACCAACTTGCAGGGTTGAAAGGTTTTGGCTTTTTGCAAAATTTTGAAAGCAGGAACTCCAAATTTACCTGCCACTTTGCCAATTGCTTTGTAGTACAATATAAGCTTATAAAAACAGATTATTCCCTACAGCTGTTTAAAACATATTTTATTACAGAAATGTATACCATAATTTGAGATAAAAGGAGAAATTAAAATTCATGACAAATTTTAATGCATGCACTTTGAAGCATTTAAAAATTTTGTTACTTACATTGATCAGCTCTGGAATCATTTAGGTGATATAAAATGGGAACCAAAATTTCAAGAACATCGCTGCTCTTTAAGACGTAATATAAAAATTTCTGAAAATAAAATATTTTATTCACTTTTATAAATTATAACTAAACTTTCATATTTTTATAAGAAGTCACATTTTTAAACGAAAGTGGACTATTTTTAAAATGATGTTTACTTGTATGTGTGTGCGTGTGTAAGTCTTTTATTATTCAACTTATCAATTTGAATAAGCCAATACAATATTTTTCGTTATAGCCATAGCTTAGTTTATAAGCTGTTGACGTATATGCAAAGATCGGTATTTCCAACTATAGCATCTCATTTTTAAAACCGGGATTTCTTCTGTGCCGTAAAGTAGTCCGTCCCATGCCGCTTGACGCGTCACCTCGTGGCATAATTAGTAAGTTATAGTCTGCTATCAATAAAAAATACATTTTCAAATTATGTATTTCCGAATACGCATCAAGACAATGTGGTTTTAAACTACTTATTTGAGAATTATTGCTATTCGCGCCAGGCGTTTTGCAAAATAGTTCTGGAAATTTTACTAAAATTTTATCTGGCGTAACAACTGTCGATCAGTTTTTTCCCTTTCCTAAAACTTTTTTTCCTCAATAAATCTAATTTAACCGGTAGAAAACAGCAAGTTATAATACACGTCACTATTTGCAATTATGACATCTGCATATAAATTAAAATCCAATTTTACACAGCCAATTGTTGCTACGCGCCGCCGCTAGAGCTCGCAACGCATTTTAAGGAACGGGTCATGCGTATTTCCTCGCGATACTGAGGTGACAACTGTCGATCAGTTTTTTCCGCCATAGCGGCGCTCGCATCGCATTTTAAAAAACGGGTCAAGGGTATTACAGTGTTGTCGACTGACTTTAAGCGATGTTTTAAAAAAATTGATAATCAATATTCAATGGCAGATTTTTTTCTGAAATTGGTACATTTTCGGGGACGTTTATTGATACAATACATAGTGTAAATAATAGCAATAGTGTAGTGTTCGAATGTTCCGCAAAAACCGGTACAAAAAGTCACCCTAACTATAAGGCAAATAATTGTTGAAACCAAAAAATGGCTGCATATTCACCATATGTTGGAAAAATGGTAAAATAGTAAAAAAAAAAAAAAATTAACCAAACTTGAGATATGCTCTGAACCATTTCTAATGCTATCTACAATAGTGAATGGGTTTAAAAAGATTCTTGCTCACATTATCCCTGTTGAAAGAGACTTAATGCCCACCAGTGGGCATATGGTGCTGAATTCGTTAAATTGTATTTAATTTTTTTCATACCTTATTATAATCACACATTTTCCAAAAGAACACCAACAATTCCTGGTGAAAATGAACTTTTTTAGTTGAATTAGGCAAATAAGTTTGCACCAAAGGATTATTTAGCAATCTCGTTATGCCTAATAAAATAAATTGAAAATCTTCATCTCTATGGATCCTTGATAAATAATTAATAAACAAATTATCAGGTGAATTAGTCTACAACAAAAACGTTGCTCTTTAAACCACACGAATCATTTAATGCAATAGCTATACCTCATCACCAGGTTCTAATGGATTCGCCATGCTTGTATCATGATCCAGAGTTACAATTAAAATTTGTAAAGCTGCTTCAACTAAAGGCTCAAGTGAATCGTTAAAAATTAAATGATTATAGGGAACCCCCAATCCAACTGGATCATAAGCACAGACAGTATTTAAAAGTGATGTAAACATGGGTAGAGCATGGCGATTTTCAGCAGAAGTTAAAAACCTAGAATCAATTTAAACAAATGTTATAATTGCTGATAATAATTATGTAATATTGTTGATTCAATCTTAGTGCTCTACACCTGAGCTGTTTTTTTCTCTTAAATGTTTAAACAATTGATTAATCCAGTGGTTTCCAACTGCCCACACTTTTAACATAATCTTTAGGTAACTGTAATTTTTATTTCTATTATTCCCAAGTTAAAAAAACTCCGAAAATTACAAGAAAATTAGTTTTTATTGCAGAAAAGAGCCCCTATGGGTATATAAAGATCCCCTAATTTGGAAAACACTGGATTCACCGCCATTTGCTCTATAAAAATCAATGGAATACTGATTTGAAGGGTAATGGCTCTGTTAAGAGTCGTAATTTCTTTCCTTTTTTGTGTAAAATGATACAACCATTATTAAAATAAAAAATGGTAAAAAAATAATAGGCCTACTGGGAAAAGATGACCTAAGAAGCCAGATGCAAACACATTAATCAAAAATTTACACATTTCATAAAGGTTTGAGTAATATATTATATATCTTACGCAATCCATTTATTGGGATTTTGTGAAATATCAATAGGCGGGTTATACATAGTTTCACTAAAGCATGTGAGTAAAAGCTTTAACAATTCGGTACGATTCGAGTCTAGCATTGGGTGCCTTTGAGGTGAGTGAGCAAAACCCACACCTGCTTCCCAAATATATTCACAACTATCAATTGCTGATAAATCTTCTGCTTTATCCTATGGAAACAAAAATTATTTTAAAAAGTACATAAATAGTTTTACTTATGCACTTACAGGTCCACTTTTTCTGCTATTAATGACTGTAAAATCTGGGCAAAATAATAAATCCTGTAATAAAAAATTATTATTAATTACAAGTAATAAGATAGCAACCTTTTTTGTAATAAATAAAAGAAGTTTTGCTTTATAACAATCCCTTAAAAAAAACTGAGTAAATGCCATTTAAGGGTAAATGCATTACTTGCAAATAACAAACTTCTTGAATTGTGATTTTCTTTTCTATCTGCTTTTGAGTAAAATTAAATAAAAAAACCAACTGTGTCTAATTTAAGTAAGGCATCCCCATAAATTTTGAGGGTTGTTTAAAATCAAGCAAACATATTCTATAAATTTTTGAATTATTGCACACAATTTGTTTTAGTGCTAAATAAAGCATGCAGATTATAAACAAGTGCATATTTTATTTGAGATTTTAAGGTAATTAAAAGTGCAAATTAATGATTAAATATAATATTATTTTACATACACAAATTGCATTCAATAATGATTGTGCTAAAGGTACTGATTCTTCCTCATTTTCACTTTGTGCTGGTAAAGAAGACCAAAAAAACCCTTTCCACTCAGAATCCTCAAATATATAAGGCAAAATCCTTGTTAATAACCTTACACAATTTAGCACTGCAAAAGAAATTTTAATTATAATTTTTATGAAATGTCAAAATTTTATAAACCTGTTTGTTGCTCATGTTGAGTTCGACAACTACTATCAACTGCTTTTACAAGTTTTTCAACCGCTTTATAACATAATGTGGCTAAATTTGAAGGTGCTTCTTCTCGTAAGCTTCGAATCTCAGCCGCTGGCACCAAAGTAAATATATCTTGCACGTTGTTAACATTTTCTGACCAGAATTGTTGCCAAAACGATTCATCAGTTGCATCAATAGGCTAAAATAATGTAATGCATGATTTAATTTCATTAAAAAGGGGAAATTTTGATTTTGTGAAGTTTAATTTTTATTAAAATAATTTTTTTAAACCTCTGTTTTTGATGTTAGCTGGACTACAGCTTTGCGGAAATTTAATTTGGTGTCTACGTTGCCCATATTTAAGTTTTGTGTAGATTTTTGAAATGTCAAATTTGACAGCTCATCTACAACCAAGGACGGTAAACCTCTACCTCTAGAGGTTTACCGTCCTTGATCTACAACAAAGGTGACGTAAATATTGATTGCATTAGATCTACTTTTTAACTTCACTGTCATTTATTATTTTTTTGCAATAAATTGTATAGAAATAATGTCTTTTTATACCTATTACGGCTTATTAAAAAAATATAATTTTAGTTGATAAAATTACACAAATGTTATAACATTAAACATGTAAAAGTAGCCTTATATATTTTGGCTGTGTAAATTTGCAAATTGAATTATTTGAACTAAAATATTTTACTACAAATTATTTTTGATAACGCCATCTTATAAATGAAGCTTGAACTTATATCCAAATTTTACAGCGTTGTCATAAAAATGATCTTGAACCTTGATTTTACAGTACGTACAGCGCATATTTAACACAAAATTCGCCAGCCGAGTATAAAAATACAATGAATTGGCTGTAAAACGACCAACTGGAAACTAAAATTGAACGAGGTAAATAAAACGAAATGCTGAAAGGTGTGCACTGGAGTCTATTCGCCGCCTGGGAGCTCGCTAGATAGCTCTTCGAATTTTGCCAAAAGGGGTGTAAATGATATTTTATTAAAATGTGCATAAACACGATTATTATTCTTACACCCTACTATATTGGCGATTGCTCCTAAGCGATACGCTACCTAGCGGCAGTTTCACGAACTATAGGAACTGGGATAACAAATCACAGTGCATATGGAGATTATATGTGTCAATTCTATTTTTGAATCTTTCTGGTGTTTTTTTATTAATAATATATAATCATATGCATTTAAAAGTTATTTCTTGCATAGATTATAAATTCCTGTGTGTTTTAAA
>JARJDX010016372.1:0-21807 GCA_030264735.1 Gymnusa sp. GC000175 | reverse complement strand
TTGTACTGTTATGTTTTTTCTATAAACTTGATGGTTTTTCAAATATTTGCAAAAAACCGAGAAACCTCACCAATAAACTATCACTTCCAATTGATGTTAAAAACCTAAATGTGAATTTTTGTGGTGATATCTTTCATAGTTTTTGAGAAATCTTGCCCACAAAAAACGGCTACACACACAGACACACACACACACACACACACACACACACACACACACACACACACACACACACACACACACACACACATCCACACAGACATTTTTTTAATTTTAGTCTATTCTTGTTCAGGGCACCCTAAAAGGTGCATTGCTACTAAAATATCACCTTTTTTTTTGCACGATTACAATACTTTATCTTTATGATAAAGTAAAAAGAAAATTGGATCAAATTTTTACAAATAGTTAAATTTCTATCACTACGTGGATTAGCATTTCGTTGTGATTCAGAACATCTTGGATCTTAACACAAGTGCAATACCCATTTAGCTGAATATGGAAACCCTTTATATTTATCATCCACAATATGTGAAGAAATAATAGAAGTTATAGCAAATAAGATTCTCGAGTTATTTATTGAATAAATACAAGAAGCCTCTCTGAATATTGATTCAACACTAGGCACAACTCACATTAATCAATTAACTATAGTAATAAGATATATTACAATGACATACGGTAAAGGAGTCTGTAAGAGCCTTCTTCTCAAAAGTTGTTGTCAGGCGGAATGATGTGACAAATGCGAAAAAGAGAATACAAGGTCTTCTGAACAGGATGAATTGCTTATTAAAGCATAAGAAAACAGATGATTGCCGATATTCGGAGAAAGATATTGGACTCCAAAGAATAGAAATGTCATCGTTTGGAATCTGTCACTCGAGCTTGACCGTTCACCACCTAAAAGATGCAGAAAATTAAGATTGCAGTGAAGTGTACTCACAGGATAAAATCCAGTCTGTATGTCTGTCTAACGGCTAAACTAATCGACCTCATATTTAAGCTTTTAAAATAAATTTGAAAATCTCAGTGACTTTTAGCTGTAATTAGAGTTTATTGGCTAGGTTATTCGTTTTTTTTCGCAAATATTTTAAGAACTATCAAGTTTATGGAAAAAAAGTAATAGTTTAAAAGCGTTTAAAATTAAATTTGCAACAAATTTTGTGTTCTAATCATTTTTTTTAAATATAACATTTTAAAAACTCATTCTTGTTCGATGCTAAAGCATGTTTTATTGAATTTATGCCCATGAAGTGGCAGGGACTGTCATTATAATCAGCTGATAATTAATGAAATAGGTTATATCTTATATATCATTCAAAAGTAAGATATGTTACTATCGGAGTTATTTTACAACAAAAGAAAGTTGCAGAGACATACTGTCAACCTAATTGGCTAATAATTATTGAAATTTCGTTATGTTTCTATTAAAAGTATTGGATAAATAAGTATCCGTAAATGAAAGTCGTGTGGTGACCACACCTCCATATTTTTAATGTGACTGTTACTAAGGATAAATTATATTAAGAGTTCTTGTGTAATAACTGTGGACAAGTCTGTTTTTTAAGACTAATCTTATATTTTTTATAGGCAATATAATTAAGAGAATTACGAATTTGAAAAAAGTTTTATACAAAATTTAAAATAATTATCTTTTTAATCTTAAGCCAAATAAACATATATGTAAAAGGTTGACACAAAGGCTTTAAAAAGCCAGTATCAGCCCATCATCCAAACATATGGAAATTTAAAAATTGCATTATCGACATAGTCGATATCAAACCTAAAGAAACGGGAACCACCCGGAAAATTACAGAGGATGCATTGTACACAAACAACTCCTATAGGGACTATAACCCCAAATACGTCAGAAGAATATACAACCCCAAGTAAAATTCATACCATCCCAATTCATTCAGCCAGGTACGACCGTTAGTCAGGCAGTCAATAAAAATAAAACACCAATCTAATCCAGCCATAGCCAATCTAAAAGCCTGAAGATATGCTTGGCAAAATAATGGAGCAAATGAGCACCATGCTCAACCTACTTTAACCATCGTAGTCAATAAACTTGCGCAATTCAAGATAAACACGCAAAATTCAAAATTCAAAATAGTCATCTGCATTGCCGTTGATATTATGATGATCTAGAAACACACTTTGCAGAAAGACACTTTTTGCGTCTCCCAAAGTATATATTACACCACACCAGAAATCCAGATGGCACAGCACATGAAGGATCAGTCATAATCATATAACAATACTTACAAGCCACCAGCGTTTCAATTAAAGATACATATGTACCAATAACATCTCCGCTATTTACTGTCCACCGAAACACATTAATAGAAAGGATCACTTTAAGGAATTTTTTAACTCACTCGGCAATAAGTTCATAGCAAGGGAATACTGCAATGCTAAGCACACGGCCTGCGGCTCAAGACCAGCAAACCCAAAAGAGAACTAATGATAAAGGAAAATAACCTATTGCATATTTCTACAAGAGAACCAACTGACAACAAAAAGATCCCCAAATGCATAGACATCTGCATCATAAAAGGAATCGGACCGCTCCCCAGTGATAATGACTATCAATCTGAGAATCTTCAATAAAGAGAAACAACCCTCCCTATACAACAACATAACCAAATGGTCACAATTCAGGGAAAAACTGAACAAACTTATTTTATTAAATCTGCCACTAAAAACCAAATTGGAAATAGAATCGGCGGTTATTGATATAACTAAGAATATCTAAAAAGCAGCTTGGCTAGCAACCCATGAATACCAAATACCCCTAAAAAAGAGAGAGCGTCACCCTCAATTAAACAGAAAATTGCCGACAAAAGGCAACTGCGCAACCTAAACAGAGTAACACAAGAATTAAAATACCCAATTCCAGAAGACCAAAATCAAGGCATTCAAGAATACTTGATAAAACCAACATTAAGTCAAGCTACGGAGTAGGAAAAGAAATCAGATGACTCCTCATATACGCCGATAAGCTCACTACCAACACTCTTTAAACTCTTTAAAAAAATTACATTAAAAGGCTAAAAATAAAAATGGACTAAATGAAAAACAAGCGATCGACAAAGTCTGGCGCAATAGACTACTAGTCAAGCTGAAAAAGCTCCTTCCCCATCCACACTTTCAACTTCTAAAATCCTATCTGACAGATAGACACTTTTTAGACAAACATGGTACTAAATATACTGTTTTAAATCGTATTCCTCATATTCACTGCAGATCTGCCCACAACAATCCTCACCACTGTAGGGACACATTCTGACGACATAGCTGTGCTTTCTTCTCAGACTAACTTTCCGCTTTAAAACACCTGCAGAATAAAATCCAGAACTGACAACAAAACTGGCGATCATGGCCAATGAAGCCAAATCAACTTACATTTCGTAACGCGCTGCTGTCTTATATTGCCAACCTTCAGAGATTTCACAACAAAGTTATACGTGCCTTTGTTGATGCACAATACTATGTCGCCAACTAAGTGATCCAACACTACATCACCGTGGAATGTGTTAAAGCCAACCATCGACTTAGTGATAAGTATAGTGTTGGACTTTTAGTGCACCCCAACACGCTCGCCAATCAGTTAAATGTGCCTGTTACCAGTGAAGTGCGAAAGTTGTAACGACTGCTGCGAGCCGACTTAACACCTCTAAAGCCTTGATTACATTGAGCGAGTTTACTAGCTACTTGCCGGCGAGTTTAAAAGCCAGCTAGTAAGCGAGTTCGCTTGTGTTGATTACACACAAGCGTGTTCTAAACGCTCAAAAGCCAACAAGCTAGCAAGTAAAAACCACGTGTAGACACTAAATCCAAATAAGATAGAGCATACACACGCAGATTGTTGGCTTTTTTACTAGCAACCATGATTATACACGGTTTTTTTACAAGCTAACAAGCTCATACGTCACTACACGACAGCCAGTAGATTGTAAAGTAGCCCAGCATTCAACTTTTCTCGGAGATTGTTTAGAAGCTGCTTGTTAGCTTGTAACTGGGCGAGTTTAGAAGCGGATTGTAAATTCGCTGGCAAGTAGCTTGTAAACTCGCTCAATGTAATCGATGCTTTAGATAAAGATTATTCAGACGTGTGTTAGCCGAACTGTAAAGGAGTTACTTATAGGAGCATGCTCCAAATGTTTTTATTTATTGTTTTTGTTATAGTCACTCCAAACGATTATTGCCCAATGGCAGCTTGCTGTACACATAGGAGTTTAGTAAAAAAAATTGTATTAAAAAGAAAACAGAGCCTAAATAAAGTGCGATTTAAACAATATGCAAGTGAGCACGAACCACAGAAACATAATAAAAAATAGAGAGACCGTTTGGCCCGATTAAGAAAACTTGCCTATGAGTTTAATTCAGATAATATTCTTCACTTTTTCAGAAGTATTGCTCATAATTTATCTTTGTTTTATTTTATATTTAACATAAAATATTTTTATATATTATATTACAGATTTTTATGTTTTTTATTAACTTGTCATTTATAAAATTATTATTTGCAATAAATTATTTTACCATACTATAACTTGTGTTTAATTATTTCTTTTGCATAATTGCTTATTACATATATATAAAAAATTATTGTAAATTCATTCCCTGTGGTGATTTCTGCGAAATTGCGCTACGGTGAATTTTCTACGTTAAACTTTCCGTGGTGAATTGTGGGCGATAAATTTTTTCTAGAACCGGAAAACGGTTTGTCGGCCCAAAAACTGTAAACCTTTGTTTATTATCCCGGCTTTTTATCCATCCACTTAAAGCAAAATAATTTTTTTAAATCAAAAAATTGAACCAAAATTCGCATTACTATTTTTAATAATATGCCCAATACCTACAAGTTGTCATACAAAGACCTAGATTAAATTTCTAATTTTAAGAAATGGAATATCTAAAAGGAACAACGTTTATAAATTGCTTTATAATTCAATGCGATACAATGTTTTTATAAGCAATTTAGGGTAAAGAACAGTAATTAATTTATATCTGAAGCAATAAACGCAATTTGGATTTTTGTTTTATTTCTAAAAGTATCTTAAATAAATGATTAATTTTAGATTGAAATAATTTATAATGCGCATAAGAAGTGTAAAATAAAAAAAAATTAATTTTGATACTTTTTTTTTTATATTTTGTTTCATTATGATTATAAAAGTTTAACACCTACATAAAATCTTTTAGAGTTCTGATGCAAAAAGGATTTTTGACCCCTTTCCATGTTGCTATATTTAGATTGAAGATTTATGTGTAACGTTGAGGGACGCCGCTACGATATGCTATTTCAGTGTGGTCTAAAGGGGATTACACGCGACGCCCCTAATACGACGTACTGATAACCTTTCTTGCCCCCCAACGTACGCGCCTTGCATTTAAATGATTCTTGTTATAGATTATAAATATAATTAGACAGATTACAAGCTTGAATAGATTTACAAGCAAAAATTTAACCAAATTGCCCTTTTATTACTTAAACACGCTTTTGGAAATTTTCATCTTATATAATAAAAAATGCATTTTTATATGGTTTTTTTACGTCTTGTTACAACTTATACGTCTATGTAAGTGTGATTTAATATGTCACATCAATCAATAAGTTTAATAAATAAGAAATTTGAATAAATATTTGAATATTTAATACAATATTTCCATTGAAAAATTTATTTCAAATATTTTTAGATATAACCGGAAGAAATAATTTATAGAATTGTAAAGCAAACGGTACATTTTGTATGCCTTTTAAAAAGTCAAATGCATGTTTGAGACATGTGACCCGCAGGGTACTGGTGGTTCATTTGAATTTTCGATCACACATTTGCCTCGGGGTTGTGAAGGGTGCCTGAAGGTAAAGCGACCAGGGGTTCTTAAAAGCGTGTGCGTTTAGAGCTTTTTGTAAATCTTGCGATCAAAAATATGTTGAGGGGTTCTGATTTACAGCGACATGAATTGGGGGGTTCGGCTCTGGACATGTCAGGAAAATTACAGTCGGAATTGCTTTAAGATTTCCTGGCTGCATGTGGCGTGATCAACACAAATGAAATCATTAACTACATGCTACATCGTGTCGTTTATTTTATGGATGGAATGCATATGAAATGTGCTTTCTTTTTGTGTTTAATTTTTTTAACATAAAGATTTATTACCAATATAAAGATTTATATCAATATGAGAATTAAAAATTTAAACTTTGTATCATTGATATTTTTTATACTTTTATTTTTTTTACTTTCAACGTGTGTGGGCGTAAAGAACCAAATAAACGTTATAACAATAAATAAGACGTATCCTGGTGTAGATGTATGTAGCGATCATAACTGGCTTATATTTATATTATGTCTAAAGAGACCGAAAAAACGACGCAACCAAAGTGATAAGACATGCAGAAGCTGAAAGACCCAAACGTGAGTCGATGTGTTAAAGAACGGATCGAAAAAATATAAACCAAATTAAACACCTCAGCGGACTTAGTATTGTATAACAAATCCGATCCATCACCAATATTATAAAAACAGTCGCGGATGAATATCTCCATGCAAAGTAAAAAAAAAATCTGATGTGGTCACCACCTGACTGTATCATAACTATGAGTTTTTTAAATGTAAAATTTTGAAAAAATAATAATAATAAAATTTGTTTCAAATTTAATTCTAGAAACTTTTGAATCCTTATGTTTTTTTTCATAAACTTGATAGTTTTTAAAATATTTGCAAAAAAACCAAAAAAACTTCACCAATAAACTACCACTTGCGATTGGTGGATTTCAACCAATCTCTTCCAATTACTGGTAAAAGCTTAAATATGAGTTTAATTTTGGTCAATTCTTGTTCAGGGTACCCTAAAAGGTGCATTGCCACTAAAATCTAAACTTTTTTTTTACGATTACAATACTTTATCTTAGGATAAACTATTAAGTGGATTGCTGAAAAGATTGGATCTTATGAAAGAAGAAAAAAAAGCAAAAAGGCATTACACTACAAATTAACAAACATCAGAAAGAAAATGAAAGAATCCAAGAAAATAAAAAAGAAAAATTCGGCAAGATAAAAAAACTAGTCAAAAAACGTGACGTTTTCGATACAGACAAGAAAATAAAGGACAAAACTGAGATCCACAAACTTCAGCAAAATAATATTATCACCGACATTTGCTAAGTATGGAGATAACTGATTAGTAGCTACCACTAACAAACCACCATAAACAGGACTTTCTACAACATGCGGGAAAGTACTTAAACCTTAAACCAATAGGAAGTCATGAGAATAATAAAGCTCCAGACACAGATGTAGTTCTTAACGATATTCTGAACTTTATTGAAGAAGAATACCTATACCTAAAACCGGGCATTTCCCAGAAAATTAGCTAATCCTGATATTTACATCAATTCCTAAACAACCCACAGCTAAAAAGAGTTAAGGCTACAGAACAATTTATCTCACAAGTCATTTTATAATGTTTTTTTTTAAATTATCTACAAGCGCGTTTACCAGAAACAAAAAGAAAATATTTGTGACTCATAGGGACCAGGATTAGAATTTTTGGCTTAGCACAGAAAGCAAGGGGCGTATACTGTAATGCAAGGCTGTCAAACTCGCGGCCCGCAACGTTTGTTTTTGCGGCCCGATCCGGCCAATATAACATCACACAATAATAAAATAATAATAACGAACCGGTGTAGAATAAGATATAGAATCCGCTAAACATTTTTTTCGTTCGTACTACATATATTTTTGAGTCAGATCATGTAGTGAAATTACTCCGCCCCCAAAAATAAATAAAACATAAAATTATGTATCTTATTTTGGCTTCTTAAAATTTACTTGACGTGTTTTGCGATTAACTTTCTTCTTTTCCCATGGCGAAATGTGATTGGTTTGGCGACCAGGGTAATAAGCAAACATTTAGAGAAAGAAGGAGCAACATCATTAGCAGAAAACAGATTTATAGAAAATATGCCTTTGCCTAAAATTGATGGCATAATAAACATTTTTGAAAATCTGGATGATAAAAAGAAATCAAATAAGATCAATTGTTTTAGGTTTTTTTGCTTTTATTTTTATGCATATTTAAAGCTTTTCGTACTTTTGACGCCATTTTTCAAAAATATTTTCATTACGAAAATATTTTTTCTTGAATTATTCCTACTGCAGCACTAGCGCCCCTATACATTAGTTTAGGGAATGAAATATTAGTTTGTAATTACCCGTCGTGTCCTCCCATATGAGATTTTCCGTAGTTAGATTTTCGTCGTTATAGAGATGTGCTTAAGATGTTAGTATAACTGATACCTGATTACCTACCGTAAAGGAATGTATTAAAGATTATTTCTTCTTCTTTTTCTTCGTTAAGTAGCCATCCGTTACCGGATGCTGACTCTTCACACCACAATTTTTACCTAATTACTGCATTACGGAATAGTTCAGTATAGGAGTATGTTACCTTAAACAAGTTCTTAGGTTTTTCATCTATGATATTCCTTTGACCTTTTTCTTCATCTATCTTTCTTTGAGTAGTAGCAGTTGTATTCCGAATCTTTTTAGATGGCTCATGATATGACCTAAATGTTCTAGTTTACTTCGTTTCACCGTTTTCACAACTCTTTGTTGATAACTTTAGCTGACTATGAGATTCTATAAGTTCTTTTGTAGATTCATATCTCGAAAGTGTCCAGTTTCTTCGTTCAGTCCCTTGCCCACGACTTAATTCCATACAAGAATACCAAAAAGACTTTGCACTTAACCAGTCTATGCTTAAGTTTAATATTTAGGCCATGATTCTTTAAATCAATGCGGTTTTTAATTTCGATTGAATGATCCCAGGTAAGTAAAGTTTTCCACCATCTCGATCTCTGTATTGTGGAATAGTAGTCTTTCTGGGTTTACAATATTTTTACTAATCACCATAAATTTAGTATTTTTACCATTTATTTTGAGACCATAACGATCACTTGCTGATGTGATGCTATTTAAGAGCTGTTGTTGTAGTCCATTCATGGAAATTGCAAATATCACTGTATCTTATGTTGTTTTGTTGTTAATTAATTCTCTGCTAAGCACAACTTGTTTAACGCTTTTTCAAATATCTTTTTCAAAATTAGATTATATAGTATGGGAGACAATACTTTTTTAATGTTTTTTTTTTATCAAAATTTTATGATTTTTTATTCGTTTTTTTCTTTTTGTTTTTTCGCCTTTTAGTTTGATCTCTAATCATTGGTGATATTATTCCTATCAAATTATTTAACAAAAAAAGTTGCAAAGAAACAATGTTATTGTAAATTAGTTATTGAATCACCATTACTATTGTTTACAATAAGATTTTAATATCTAGAAATCACTGAATATATGCTTAAAGTAGGCGATTAATTTTATACATAATTAATATTGCTCCTGGGATAAATAATTTTAAGCAAATATGAAGTTTGGCAAATCATACTAAGTATAACAATCACTTTTAAATTTATTTTTGGGAGGGATACATTATTTAATAATCAAAAATACATCTTGATATTCTCGAAAACTTCAATATGGTTGTTTGAATTCTGAGTAATGGAATTTCTATGCAAATATAAAATTTTCTTTAAAGAATTCTAGTATATATGATAGCGAAAAACAAATATATAAATATTTACTAAAAGATATATACAATTACAGAAAAAAATTCAGCATTTTCCGAGCAAAATAAAACAAATTAAATTTTTGTTTGTGAATAAATAAAAATTTAATTTTATTCTTTCGTGGCAAACGTAATTAAACTTGAAATGTGGGCATTTTTAGTTTATTGCCTATTTTTTGTGCTTCTTTTACTTTGTAAGAGCATGATATCTTGGTAATGTAAGATACTGCAGCCCTTTAATTATTTTGTGAATAAATACTCACAATGACTACATATTTTATATCCTCAATCAGTCCACCGCTTAACAAAGGCCTTCCCAAAGGGAGGAGGAAACTCAAAATTTCTCCATTTATTTCTTCCTTGTGCCATTAGCTTCCAGTTGGTGTTGATGCATTTTATGTCGTTTAGTACAGCTGTTATCTTTAAATCTAGCAACGTAATCTATCCAATTCCACTTAAAATAGCGATCCTGCCGACTTACCACTTCAGTTTTAAGGCATATAAATATGTTCGGGATTTTGTCTCTAATGGTTTTGCCCAACATAACTTGCTTTCTAATAGTCAAGGATCTTATAAGCAGATTTTCGTCTTAGTGTGAGGGTTTTTGCCCCATAGGTGATAACAGGTAGTACATACTGGTTATACACCTTGCGCTTTCAGCAAATGAAAATGTCGGAATTAAAGACGTATTTTACCAAAAGTACCTCATGTCAAACCTTCTTGATGAGAGATCTGGTTTGTTTGGTTATCACGGAGTATACAGATTTTGCGGCCAAGGTATATATAAGAATTTACCTGCTAAATATTGATATCATTGATCCTTAGGTTAGTACTCACGACTAGATTTGTCATGAATTGTGTTTCGGTGCTATTTATTTTAAGTCCCACTGAATGGGAGGCGGCTTACAGTCAGACATTTCCGTAGTGGGTTACTAGGTTATAAAGACGAAATCATCTGCAATCTTAAGATAATTAAGATTTCTTCTATCAATATTAATGCCCGTTTCGATCCAGTTGATTTGTTTGCTTATATTTTCAAGAGTCTTGGAAAACTGGTATTGCCTTGTCGCACTCCGCGTTTTATTCTAAACTTTAGCTATTTGGCTTGATTAATTGTGTCAAAAATTTTCTCGTAATCGACAAAGACTTGAACAAGCGGCTTGTACTCAACGCAATTAGTATCTTTACCACATGCAGTTGGTCATTTGTTACATAGCCTGCTCGAAAACCCGCTTGTTCTCGTGGTTGATAGAAATCAAACTTAGGTGTTACACGATTTGTTAAAATTTTCATGAAGAGTTTGTATAAATGCGACAAGAGTTTGATAGGTATGTAGTTTACCAAGTTTGTGATATCGCCTTCTATGCATGATTTTTATTACTGCGTTGTTCCATTTCTCTGGGGTTTTCCCTTCTTTTAGGCATACGGTAAATGTTTTTCTGATTGCTGGTGTTACCGCGTCTCCACCTGCTTTTACAGTTTCTATGAAAACTTCATATTCAGCTGGTGCTTTTTTGTTTTTTGAGAGGACTAGTGCTGCCTGTATTTTATCTAATGTTATATTCGGGATTTCCTCGCAGCCCTGATTTTCTTTACTCTTATAACTTTGGGCTCTTCTTGGTTTTTATCAGATATTTTATATGAGTTATCATAGAAGTTTTGGGCAGCCATGATAATATCTTTTTTTGTGGTAACGATTTGGCCTCGGTAATTAGCTATTTTGCATATGTTTTTTATTTCTTTTAACTAGCTTCTGGTTAGTATCTTACATGCTTTAATTATTTTTAATTATCAGCGCGGTGGTGTCGGTGTTACCCCCAAATATGTTTTCTGACAGATCTTAAAATGTTTTTATTTAGTTGGGTTAGCGCGACAGAATTTTTGTCGTACTTGTTCTTAAGTTTTCTTATTTCCTTCATTAGGATCTTTGTGTAAGTTTTTTCTTGTCCTAGGTTGTTTTTCTGACACTTGTACTTGTCTTGGGCATTTTTTAAAGTTTTAACGATGCTGTTGTTTAGTGTTTCAATGTTATCTTTCTTAATTTCATTTAGAACATCAAGAGATGTAATAACGTATTATGCATCCGGGTCTTCAATGCTTATTAACTGCCTAAACAACGTTTTGGTGTCCTTTTGATATTTTTTTTTCTGAGGTTAATCGAAATTTTTGGTCTAACTATTCTGAGGTCGCTGTCTGTTAATAATCTTTTTAAGGTAATGATGTCATAAACTATTTCTTTGTTGTCTGAAATCACAATGTCTATCTCGGTATTTGTTTTGGAATCGGGACTTCGCCAGGTCCATTTTCTTTGGCATGACTTGCCAAAGAACGTGTTTATTGCGTATAGTTTGTGTTACTGCATAATATCGAAGAGCATAGCATCCCCTTGTATTCCTGTTTCATATATCATTGAGCATCAACGATGTTTTGCTTCGCATTGAAGTTTCTTTAAAGGAAAGACCAAAAACGCCTTAAAATAATAACAATCTTTAACACTCACATTCGAACAAGAAACATTAAAATGTCCTCGGGTTTATAGTTTTTGTAAAAATTATCAATTTTTAATATTGCAAAAAGAGGAAAAAGAAAATTAAAATAAATTCATATATAAAGTAATCTGATCCTAATTTTTAATTCAGGAATGATTAATCTAAAAAAATTACATTTAACCCAACATTTAAATAATATATTCAGTAAATAATGAGAATAAATTTATTTATATTTTGTTAATTTATTTAACGGAAATAATGTATTTTAAGTTTTTTTAAATACAATGTAATTTCCAGATTGCGACATTTTGATTGGCACTTGAGATTTTGGAGAGCGTTGGATATTATTACGTATTCTCAACAAATATTTGGGTGCCACCTTATTTTAGGATTAGGAAAACTAAAGAAAGGTAAACAGATAATTGTAATCATAAGTTTATTTACAATTTCTTCTTGCACAACAAGAAGGCACTTTGGCGCTAGAAAATGGAAACAAATAGAATAAAAGTAGCACAATTTAGAAAACGATTGACAGATGTGTGTTCTATTTTTTTATTTTGGTAAATATATAAATGCTTATGTAAGTAATATCTCTATTATTTTGGTTTCTTTTAAAACAATAGAACAATTATTTTATTGACTAGATGAACATGCAAGGAATCACCAGCCTAAATTTTTATTTAATATGAGAAAAAAATTAATTACATACTTATTTCTCTTAATTTGGAAAAATTAAAAATGTTTTTAATTAAATTAAAAGTGTTTTTTAATATAGACTTCTAAAGATTCTTTTTTCGAAAAATTCATATCAAAAAAGTTTTCCATACATTGCATACTTACGCTGACACGTTGTATACATTAATACATATGTGTATATGTATACATTGTATAAAAAAATGTCGTGTACAGAGAAATAATATTTTTAATAAGAAAATCATCCTGTTCTAAAATCGGTAAAAAAAACGCGTAGAGCTTCTGTTTCTAAAGAAAATGATCAAATATCATTGCTACCTGCAGTGGCTAATAATTCAATTGCGAGCGACCGAAAAATTTCGCACCAATACCAATTCCCCATATGAGTGTTTGAAGAATTTTGAACATTAATTTTATCACTCATGCGCCCTTGTACCAGAACTGGATATGACTTTCAAAACCGACTAACGATGATAACGATACCAAACATTCTTGAAAAAGAAGTTTCAAGGTTGCTCGAAGACGTAAGCCTAGAAATGCGACAAAATATGTAGTTTTAACATGATAGTTGTCCAGCAGATAATTTGTTAGTAGCACGCAAGGTATTAGATCGGGATTACAATATTTATTACAGAATACCACACAAAATTTGTATTAATCAAGATAAGACGACATACTAAGAGGGGGAGCGTAGATATTATAGAGAAATATACATACCTTACATATCTAACAGCCTCAGATAGGCTCAATTCATCTGTCAGTTTTCCATGTGTGATGTCCCGTTCGAACGATTAACTAGAATAACTGCGCAATTCTTTTGGCAAAACCTTTGATAATTGGCCTGAGCACCAAGACTTGGTTTTCTTAGATCAACTAACAGTTCGTTCAGATAGTTCAGTACCATCATTTGCATAAAAATTTTTGTGATAGTCGCATCGAAACCTCATTTCATTTATTGAAATGTAATGGCATCCATTCGGCGATAGTAATTGGAGTGCTTTTCTTGTGTGTTGCGCACTTCTTGATCCGTACTCTTCTTTTTTGCGCTGCTTATCGCTTTTCTTCTTGTCCAAAATTAAAGTAGTTGCCAACCTTTATTTTTTTATAAAAATATTTAAATAAAAAAGAAAAAAAGATTGCACACTTTTCAAAACGACTAAAAAACTAAGGTCCATTAAAGCTAGACTGTGGGCACCAAGAGAGCCATGAAGTGAAAAAATATTAAAGAAAATAAGAGCAAATAAAATAGGTTTAAGATGTGTGTTATTTTAAAGAAATCTCTCAACAGTGAAAAGTGACCTTTTGTAAGTATCACATTCAATATATATTACGTGGCAGTGAGCAAGTTACCAAAGCCATCAAAATGAGACAAAAAAATGGATTTTTCGATTATTTAAACAAATTTTTAGTATGCTATAACCTATTAAACCAGTTTTGGAGTGCTCCTTGCTATTGGGTGTAGCGTTGCCGGTGTCACGTCAAAAGAACGCGGATAATTGGGCGCGCGACTATTGGGGCTGCGTAATTAGCAGTAGTAACACATATATGTTATAAATAGAAAGAATTATTTAATAATAATTATTCATGTACTTTAATTTTCTTGGATAAGGGATTAAGAAGTTGCCAGTTTCGGTTGGTTGATCGTGATATGCATAATTTTGATGTAACTATCGACCTTGCGACAGCAAGGCTGGTTCAGTATATCGTATAGTCTGTGTCAGAGCTTTTACAGAATCATTATTTGTATCGGGACACAATGCATGGGGATCGAACCCACCACATTTTTAATCAAAACTTGGTCAATTTATATTTTCTTAAACCTTTTAAATATACTGCTGTAGTGACCTAGAATATATCCGCCCAAAAGTTATGTGAATAGTATTTACTATAGGAATAGATTTTCCATTCAGGTCATTGCCAGACGCCGACCTAACATTTATAACTATAACGTCGAATAAACTACATTAAGGTATGTATATTCATTGTTTTGAAATAAAATATCTATGTTCTCTTTTGGGTTATAAAATTGGGTTAAAACAGTAGAAAAAGAAAGAATGAAAATACCTTCTTTATTAATTAATTTCTATTTGGTGGATGCTACATGGCTTTAATGAACATATTTTTGTTTAAAAATGTTTGTTCCTTTTATTTGAAAATGTTTACATGAAAAGAAAATAATTTTCCATTTAAGTTTCTACCTTTATCTATTTATTTTATCGAAATTTTACAACACAATTTTCTTGGCGTGCATCATATCTTTCTTGGTAGCTACTATTGCGTCAAAGGCAGTTTTGTGAAACCTAGAAAATTAACATTTTCCTTTACTAAAGACAATTATCATTTTTTTACATCATACTTTTTTCTTTACTAATGTCTCTTTAACGATCCAATTTTATTTCCTTAAATTGTGTCTTAACCTTAATTTACGTTAAATTCTGTTAATATTATAAGGACGTAATTTCAAATTTATATCCAAAGCCGCAGCACATTATGTATAGCAAATTATACATGCCAGTTGCTGCTATACACGATTTATAATTAAATTTCATTTTTAGTACTTTTATCGCAGTACAAATCGCCCTTAACACACGTTTTTATATTTTATCTAAACACGTTTTTTAATCAATAATTTTTTAATGACTTGACAAATTTTAATTATAACTACTCGTGCCTATCTAAGAATCATCAACATGCTTATAATTAAATTTAACATAAAGCACAAATATTACGAAAATAAGAGTGCTTTCATTTTTAGGGCGACTGGGTGAGGTCTCGGTAAGGTTCGCTGAAGCCAATAGGTGTATATAAAATAAAAAAAGTGAGAAATGCCCAGAGGTCTTAGGAACTCAAGCCGAACCACTAAATCTGATCTCTAGCCTCCACGTGGCGATCTTCGGGAAATACAGTCGAAACTACTGTAGCCAATAAAGATAGGTAAACGGAGAATCTCCGGCGCCTTAAAACCGAAGCAACTTGGCTAAGAGAAGAAAATCCCCTACATAAATACCAGGCACGTCGCAGGCACTTAAGAAATAACAATCAACAGATCGATGGTGTGGACAAATCTCCTACAAATCTCAAAAATAAATAGATTACAGGAACCAAAGTAAAAAACAAAACCGGAGGACAAGAAAACAAGAAAACGAATAGGTACATGGAAGGTTAAGATAATGTGGGAACCAACTTAAGTACGACACCTAGTACTACAAGGAATAAAAATTCAAAAACTGTATTTGGTAAAAATATGTGAAACTAGATGGCATGGAAGCGGAGCAACAAAAAATAAAAGACACTACTTTATTATTCTCTGGAAAAAGCATATAAGAGAAACATGAAAATGGATTTAGGTTGTTTATGACGAAAGATATAAAAAGATCACTCCTCGACTTGAGCCCAGTCTCAAACAGAATCATGACAACACTATTTCTTACCCGAGCTAGGAAAATAACCGTCATACAGTGCAACGTCCAACTGAAAAGGCATCAGACACAGCTACAGGACCTTTCTACGATTTAATAACTGTTGTCATTGCAAAAGTTAAGACATCGCACATCATTATACTATTGGATGATCTAAACGCAAAAGTCGGAAATAAAAATGAAAACATACGGAACACCATGGGCAAGCATGGTACAATAAAAACGCTGATCTCTTTCTGTATTTATGTACTACACACAATCTAGTAATCGGGAACAAAATATACATATAAAGATATACATAAAAACACATGGTTGTCGCCGTATAGTACGAAATAGAAAAGATCTGTGATAGATGTACGCGCCAAAAAAAGAAGAGCTTGACTATGCAGAAGACCTCCCTCCTATATCATACACGTTCCAAGCAATGCAGATAAAGATTGACTGAAAACTCATGCCGTCGGTGGGGCTAAACATTTATACATGCAAAACAAAAACAATGCGCACACTACACCCATCACTGAACCATTAAAGATTGTTGGCCTCTATATTGAAGATGTAGAGAAATTTTGCCATTAGTCAAAAAATAAAGGTGCATATATAGAACCGAATTCAGAAGGCCGTAAGTTGTTTTGAGATGTTATAAAATAGCTGGAGCACAAAAAATACTTCTAAAACGACAAAACTGCAAATATTTAACTTGAATGTTAGGTCAGTGCTTCTTTAGGAATCCGAAACATGGAAGGTGACTGTCGTAGCAGTGCAGAAACTAAAACCTTTGTCAATCGATGCTTGCGCAGAATCCTAAAAGTGTACAGGCCGAACATTTTTAGCAACTAAAACATACATTTAAGCATGACCCAACGATCAATCACCACTGAAATAAGATCTTGCAAGCGGAAATGAATTGACCACACATTTAGAAAGATCGTGGGCCATTTAACAAGACCGGCACCAAAGTAAAACACACAAGGAAGTAGAAGAGTTACAAGACCAACAACAACATGGCGCAAGTCAATCCAGATTAAGGCGGAGAAATCGGAAAAGACCTGAAATGAGATTAAAATACAAATTGAACCAGATGAAGAGCTTTGTTAAGGCCATATCTTCCTGCAAGGAATGAAAATTATTTATTATTATTATTTATTTTCAATTTAATTATTTTTTATGTTTGATAAAACAGAATTTAAACAAAATATATAAACAGATTTGTTTTTACTGATTTGTTTCATTGGAAGTTTATTTTCAAAAACTGGCTTGACTTACTTCTTTTGTCATAACAAATTATATTAAATTTTAATCAATATTGAAAATTAAATTTTCATTGCTTTTTATGTGAAAATAATAAATTTTTATAATATGAAGATATAAGTTATAAAGATAAAACGAAAGGATTTTCTCATTTCGAAATTTAAAAGCACGCTTTGAGGCATTTATTATAATCAAAAATATTTTCTTCAAGCATTTGATGAATATTTGTAGGAAGTTGGGCCCCGCTTCAGCCGGATGGCCATCAATTATGAACGAATAAGGTTGTATAAAAAATGAGGGTTGTTGACAATATACCGATATTTTATAAACCGAATTACCTCTTGACCTCGCTTTGACGTCGTGGTTGATTGTTCTTCGACAAACAAAGGGCTCTCAAGGGTGTTGGACTCCCTCTAAACTTAAGCTTCCCCCATTTAACATACAGATAACATTTGATTTAGCTTAATTTATCAAAGGCATATGCAAATGCGTTTCAAATGAACATTTACAAGCAGATTATACACATTCCAATCTATAATTTATATTCTGCGGGAGATAGCAACAATCAAAATTTAATACGTCTTCGCCGGATTTAATTTGAATTTTATGAATGGTCGCATATTTTATTACAAAACCCAATTGTAAGGTAAAATTTCGATCGAAACGGTGGCTTTAATATGAGTAGGAGTGCGATTCAGGTCTATTGATCCTTTGCAAAGGCACTCCCGTTCAAAACGCCTATCCTGCAAGAGCCGCCTTCGTCCTGCTGAAAACTCCGCCTTCACCAACTTCGATCCAGGCACTAAGTTCACTGAAAGGTCACAGGAATATGTAGTTTTATCCTGGACTTACTATATTTACCACACTCTTTTGTTTTTACTTAAAACTCTAATACGTTTTTAATCATATTTAATAAGGTTATCAAATATTTTATATGAACGTTGATCAGAATTCTTTATTTTCTAAATGGAAATAATGTCAAGATTAAACTTTAGAAACTGGTTTATTAAAAATAAAATATTTAAAAATCTGCAACATTAAAATAGTTTATATAAAATTAGTCCTTTAATTCGTAAAGCAAAATATTTATTTTATAAAATTAAAATTTAAGCTATGCAAATTAATTTCTTCTTTAGATTTAAATAAATATTTTTCTTGTAAATTAAATTTTGAATATTAAAACAGAGTCGATCGTTATCGCTTAATGTTTGTGAAAGTGTAAAAATTAGGATTTGCATATTTAATACGATGAAATGTATGATGTTATTTCAACTAGGAAAAAAATGTGCCTTTTAATGTATGGCTTTAGTCATAACTTTAATGGTAATTTTATATTTTATAACCTCATTTTATAATTACTATTTTACATAAAGGCTATTTTTATTTTATTAATATGATTCCTATTGTTACTAAAATCGTAATATACAGGATGTAATAATATTAAAACAACTTTCAAATGTTGTTACACAGAGTTGGGCAAAAGTAAAAAATGCAAATAATAACATAAATAAAAAAATTGTACAGTAAGGTTTTAAATAAATATTAATATTAGTATTAATATTAATATCCTTTACAACTTTATTGATGTACGCTTTGATAGGTTTAGTTTTGAAAACCACATAGGTAATAAATAAAAAAAATGAGGGTGTGGTCACTACACGACTTTTATTTACAAATTTGAAACATATGCGTTACTTTTAATTGAAACATAACTATATTTCCTTAATTATCAGCCAATTAGGTTAGCAGTATGTCACTACAACTTGAATATATTGTAAATGTTGGCATTGGCAATAACTGCCATAGTTTCATCCGTAATATTTCAATAAAATGTTGCTTAGTAACGAACAAGTTCTTAAAATGTTAAGTTTTGAAAAAATGGTAAGAACAAAATTTGTTGGAAATTTAATTCTAAAAACTTTTATACCCTTATGTCTTTTTATGAACTTTACAGTTTTAAATATATTTGCAAAACACTTACAGACACACATACAGACAGACAGACACACAGACAGAACCACTTCTAAAACAACTTTTTCTAAATGAGGGAGGTGGAAAACGGATATTTTCGCAAAAATCTCGATTTCGAAAATTTTTGCAAAGTAAATAAAAGTAAAATGTTATAAGTTTTACTTTTTCGAAATTTAAATGTATATTAGTCGTGCAAATGAAAAGAGATTTAATCAGTTATCAATGTTGTAAGGTCCTCTAAACAAGAATCATTTTTGATGTCGGTGTGTGTGTTGTTATATGGATAGCCGTTTGCATGTATCATCTCTATTGCACAAATGAATCCTCTAAACCAGCGATTCTTAAAAGGCGGCTACAAAGTGTTTTGGAGATCGGTCAAATTACCATTACCATTTTTTATGTGTTTTGTGCTTTCCTTAAGTTATTTAAAAAATCTTCCCCAATCATTTTCTTTTGGCGAGTTAGAATCTTGTCTCTAGGTTTGGTATTTATTATTGTTATTAACTGGGTTACTTTCCCCTGAGCCCCCGCACTGCAACCATTGGTCTATTATGTCCATGTATTGCGTCTACTTGCTGAGTATTCCTGTCCATTCCATAAAGGACAATTTCTTAGACAGAGGAGTGCTACTCACCTCGTTTATGGTAAGTTTCTCTTTACCAAATAATAGTTTTTTTCTCCTACACGTTGGTTCTATTTAAGTCCCATATCGTGAACGTGTTTGTTTATCTAAAGTGTGCTTTGATAAGTCCCGTTTAGCTCTGATATGTGTCCTACTGAGTCTCAGTAGATCCGTAGTTTTATGGTTCGTCCCCTGTGCTTCAAGTTGCCCCGGTGTTTCAAGCCGTTTTTTCCAATGGTCCTTTTTTTAGAGAGTTTTTGATCTCCTTTTTAGCTGCGTCACTCGAGAGGCCGTAGGCTGGTTTAGAATAGATGAACGTTTTTTTTTTCCTGCTTTCGCGTCAAGTTAGTCTGCTCGTTACCTCTAATGGTAGAGTGCGCAGGTGCCCAAGTTAGATTTTTGTTTTGAGTTGCTAGTCCATTAAGAGTCCTTTTACAATCGAGAACAAGTGCGGAAGTGGCCTCACAATTGCTTAGAATCGGCAGTACTGCTTTACTGTCAGTAACAATGGAGATTATTTTATCTTTGTAAATCCTCTTTATCATTGTAAGCGTAGATATCGTAATGGTGAATAACTCAGCTTAAAATATAGTCTTATTGGAGCCTAGCTTTGCACTTATTCTAAGTCTCAGTCTGTTATCGCCATGTATTCCGAACTCTACTGAGAAATATTCGTTTTCGACTCATTCGGAAAAAGTTGTTTTCCAAGTAGTGCCTGTGTGTCTGTGTCCTCTCTGCATCTCATCGGCTATTGGTTGAAATCCAATACCCGTGGTAGTTTATTGGTTAAGTTTTTCAATTTTTTGCAAATATTATACTAAACTAAAAAAAAAAAATACAAAATTAAATTTGCAACAAATTTTGTTCTTATCATTTTTTTAAATTTACCATTTTAAGAAAGTTGCACAAATATACTGTCATTATAATCAGCTGACTATAAATGAAATAAGGTTATATATTATTCAAAACTAACGGTTGTCACTATCAATGTTATTACCAACATACATTGTAGCAAAATGAAGTTGAAGGGACATACTGCCAATCCAATAGCTGATAATTAATAAAATATAGTTATGTTTTTATTAAAATTAATGTTAATGTTTCGTTAATAAAAGTCATGTGGTGACCATACCACAATTATGTTCTTTACTCTGCTTGACATAGGGTGATGGTTGAATGTCCCTATGGGGATGTTCCCTTTCCTTTGTTTAAAATCAGTCTGTAGGTTCTGCTCTTTGCCTTTGACGCTACCACCAAGTGTGGTAGGCCCAGCAGAACCTCCATGTCTTGTAGTTGTTCCGATGCTTCTGGATTGTTTGCATAAGTTGCTGTTCTTATGTCGGGGCATGTTGAAATTTTTTATGGGTATGTTGAGTAAAGTTTAGGACCTGGTAAACTACATTGCATTAAATTTTCTTTTATTGAATCTAAAACTGACATGCTGTAAACTGTACTTTTTTTGAATGCATCTGTTTTCTAAAAAGTATTTGATGATTTTTGTGGTCCAGTATGTCATACCTTGCCGAACGCTTGGCTTCTCTTACCTTTAAATGTATTTTAATGTTATTTTACGCACCACCCGGGGAACCGGATGCTTCGATAAAATAGGTCTTTTTACTTTCATTTACAAAGTAAATTAAAGTATAGTAATCGCGAAAATTTTCAAAATCGAGATTTTTGCGGAAATATCCGTTTTCGACCTCCCTCATTCAGAAAAAGTTGATTTCGA
>JARJDX010016360.1:0-16758 GCA_030264735.1 Gymnusa sp. GC000175 | reverse complement strand
ATTCACGATCGTTCCATATGGAGCGGCGCGGCGCGATATCACTCCAATGGAGTGACTAAGAAAATAATAGTAAAAGGTAATATAATGGACTAAATGGAACGATCTTGAATGACCCAATGACCCCTCCCGTTACTATTATTTTCTTGGTCACTCCTTTGTTGTGATGTCGCGCCACGCCGTTCCATTTGGAACGATCGTGAATGTCCAGCCTAATAGCCTAAAAAACTAGCCTCTTAATATACCAAATATACGTTTTTATTTTAATTTAAAACCAATTCACATTCATATAAAATATTTATTTTTAAAAAGGGGCGGTAATTTGTCTTTTTGTCCGGGGCGCCGTAAAAGCCAGAGCGGGCCCTGATGTTAACAATATGTATATATGTATGGACCCGTTTTTGAGCGAGAGCCCTCGCCTTTAGGTGTAGATAGAATCTACTTTCAGCCTAATTTTTACGTATTTTTAATGTGAGTAACAGGACAGGTGTTACGTCCGGGTTTAAACCCGGGACTTCTAGCATGCCAGTCCAGCATTTTACCGCTCGGCTCAAACTTAAACTTATTATTCCCGGACAGATTGCTTGTCTTTAGGAGAAATAAAAAAATAGATTTAAGTCGTAAAAGGTTAGATTAAATATCGCCAAAATTTAAATAAAATTTAAATTAATTAAAAACGATTTATGTAAAATTAATAACAAAATACTAATCAACAAACATATATTTAATATTAATAAAAGCTGTGTAAGTTAAATTAACTCAATTCAAATAAAGCTTACTATTAATTAACATAATTATAACATCGCGTGTAATCCATTAGGGAGAATGACTGATAATAAACGGCCCCCTTGATGAATAAACAAGGTAATTCAAAACATTTATTTGTATATTTTTTAAGATAATATCTTTATATTATATAGTTAAGTGCATCGCTTAAAATGATAGCAATCTCGCTGCTTTTCATACCCAAATTTACTCCACGCTAATTTCAAGAGAAAATCCTGTTCCGGCTGGAAAAACTAACTTCACGCTTCATTGAAGTATAACCGTTTTACTTCAATAATTATATTAGTAAAAATAAAATCATTTTTCGCACCTTTTTTTTTAAGCTTCCGTTTTTAAAACGGCGCTCATTAGGATAAATACCTTAGTAAAGGATATAATCAATATTAAAAAAGGAATAATAAAGGGTAATTATTTATTAATCGCTCGCTTTTGTACTGCTAATTTTACAAGGTGTGTTGAAAATGTAGATTAAATTTAATTGGACTGTTTTATTATCTTGAGCCAAATGTGAATAATGTTTTTCATATGCATTCTGGCGTTGATGACGGTTGCAGGATCGCAGGGGTTACTAGCTCTTAAATCCAAATGATGTGCAGCTTCTGGTATTAAAATTGTGTAAACTGATTGGGTTTTGCTTTCTAAAAAGCCACCAGGGGACCAAGGATCCATCAAACCATTTGTGAAAATTATGTTTGAATAATCGGCATCTTTACCCCCATATTCTAATAGAGCCAAATCGTCACGTGTTTGAACCACTCCAAACTTTTCATGACATTCTTCAAAATACTTCTTTAAATCCCAATCCGCTTTTTCAAACATTTCGTTGTTATCATCAGTACACATTGGCATCACTATTTCTGTACAAGCCTAAATATTAATTAAAATTAAATTAAAATATAATTAAAAAAATTTAAAAAAAATGTTTAACACGAAACTAAAATAATTATATTCAATAAAACCTGCGAAATCTGTAGATCTGATAGATAAAGATAACCTAAATGAAGATTCACCGATAAGAATAGGCTCAATTTACACAAGACCGTCACTGTCGACTTAAGAATAATTTCTAACAACTACAAATTGAAAAACTGTGAAAGATTCATTTGGGTTGGATTATACACCAGTCAAAATCAAGGTAAAATCAAAAGTCTATGTAATGTCGAGACTAAAAAGAAAACCCACAGCTAAACGAAACATCAAAAGGCCAAATTGGGCAGGATATTTAAATGAAATTGATGAAATAGTTGAAGCAAAGGATCATCTGGAATATACATAATTTCAACTATTGAAAAAGCGGCAGGAAAACACATTCCAAAAAAATAAGACAAAACTATCCACCGCTAATTGGAATAGTTTGACGGGGACTACAAAAAATGGTTTTGAATTTATCATTCTTAAGCATATAAAAGCCATTGAAATATAGATAATTGGATTGAATTTAAAAGACAAGAAGCAAAATGTAAAAAAACTCCAACAATAAAGAAGAAAGCACACTGGAAAGAATTCTGCTAATTCTTTACCAGGATAATGCTAACAGTGTGTTGGAAGACGTACAAATCTACAAAAAATCACACAAATAACAGTTTTGTTCCACCCCCTATATTATTAAAACCATCTAACAGTGAAAGCGAAATTGAAGAATTTGTAAACGGACACACATCGTTGGGCTCTTTTAAACCTAAAAATAATTTATTTTTGAAATTTAATGAAAACATTGGAAAACACACAGTAATAGGTAATCTTAACAAATATGACAAAAATATTGAAGCGTAGCTTTGGCTCTACACATTTGGCGTAATATTTGAAAATGAGAGCTAAGAATTTTTTTAAATGATATACGTCTCGATCAATGTCGATCCTTATTTTAAAAATACGCACTTGTGACACACATTTTAGATACTCATTGTATAACTCATAAAAAAAATTGTTCAAAATTAATAAAAAAAAACAATTCTCCTACAAAAGTATATTTCCAGAATTATTTGTTTCAACTAAGGATTTAAAATTATTTGAATAATAAATATTTTATAATTTGCCAGCATTTTTTTAATTTAATTTATACTTAAAAATTATTTATTGTTAATTTTGCCCCATTTCGTCCTTTTTTTTAATCTTTTAGTTTAGTTTTACAAATAGGATCACGTAGCGCCGTCTATTGCAAAATGCATGTACTAACGCTTTAAATACGCTGTTAAAATAATTTTTTAAAGCTTTTTAATTTTATTCTTAATATTTTTTAAATTTGTTCTATAAACAAAAGGTAAAATAACCAAGGTATAAATCTTTAATTATAATTATAACTAAAAATTTAATAACATGGTTATTTGCTTATTTACTAATAAAATTAAAAATGTTGATGCAGGCTATTAAAATATGAAATATGTATTATGTTACAGATAATCCTAAATAAAATTATGTTTCGTGCACAAAAACTTTGGATTATTGCAGAAATTTACCTGGAAGTCCCATCCACTTTCACCAATGTCTGTAGTTTGATTAAAATTAAGACATTTTGTATTGCCTGTATAGTTGGTATATATGGAAATAGCTTCCCCTATTGCTGTTAATAAATGTTCCCCATCTAAATTAGCTTCGTCTACTTTGTCACATAAAGCACGAACTGGATTCGCAGGTATACTCGCTAAAAAATTCGTTGGGTAGGGGTAATTTATCATGGCAATATTTCCATAAATTTCTGTCAAGCCATCGGTTAGCGCAGTGACATCGCTTGTGCTATTCAGAGGTGAACAAAGTTTCCATTCGTTTGTCAACCAAGCTTTGCCCTCATTTGAGGATGTAATATTTCTAAAAAAATCGTTTGGAGTTGATTATATTAAGATTGTTAATTTGCCATTCGGAGGGTTGGTTGCTACCCTGAGCAGGCTCACCGCAGTGCTATTCTTAACTCCCACACCGCAGGGAGAATTTCTTTGTGAAATTGTAGTTAGATTTTTACCTCAGGCACGAACGAAATCACGTAGATTCGTTACGTTAAGTGTTATTCCCACTCGCTCGGATCTGGGGAAGCAAACAAAATCATTTTTACTCTTACCTAATTACTCCCCACGACTTTTTAATATTCCTGGCACATTCTCCGTTTCTTGAAGATACTTTAAACACTTTAGCAACTACATTATTAAAAGTATTGCATGCAGTAAGCCCTTGGAATTGGAATACAGGGGCTGATGAAGAAACAGCACCATCGATTACATATGGATATTTAAGCCGCATCCAAGCTGCTAACATCCCACCATACGAACCACCAAATGCAATTACAGGCATTCTTTTCACATCAGTCAATCCCTTCTTCGCAGCTTGGATGTGATCCAAGAGATAAACATAATCAGCCAGTGCTTGTGTTGACGTTAAAAAGCCCAAATGTTTTAAATCCGAATAAGATTTCTCATTGTAAGGCAAAGTTTTCCCATAATATCTACAAGTTTTCAACAATGAATAAATTCTGTTTTATTCCTCTTATTGTTTACCTATGCTCTGCAAAAACTAGCATTGCATTAAATTTTGGCGCAATTTCCCACATAAAACCGGTGTTTTGAGCGAAAAGCTCGATATCCCCTTCATTTCCAGTGTAAAAAAATATTGGACCTCCGGGTTTCCAAAACGTATCATTAAGCAAATAACGCAATTGAAACGTTTCATTAACCGAAAAACTATTAATTAATTAACAAATAATCAACCTTCTAATGAATTTAAATAATACCTGAAATGATCCAGTGGCACTGTTAAATATAATGTTTGATAACTATATGCAGATTCAGCATTATCACCAATAACAAAACCCACTGTTAAAAATAAAAAGAACACAAGTTTTTCCATTTTGACTATAAACTGCTCACGCTTATATGTTCATTGTTACTAACGTATATTCAAATTAATAAAATTGTTTATCTTGACCCCGTGAACTCTATGATAACAATTTGTTTACTAAATAAATAGGAAAATTGGTGCTAGCCAGAATAGAAGAGATCTCTATCCAATTAAGACTCTTACTAAAATATTGGTAATATTTTTTAATATGCGACTGTTCCTGTGCTGAGTAATATGCTTTTATCAGACCGCACAAACACTGACCACTGATACATAAGTGCTTGTAATAATATACAAACTAATTATATTACAGCTATGTTAACCTATTTAACCTTCAGATTAAACGCGAATAAATCTAAATTTTTTGCATTTTTAATTAAATACATCAATGTATTGGTAATGGAATTATTTTAAAGAATGCAGATTTTAAACTCAAACCAAAAATTATAAGGTTTTTTAAAGTGTAAGAGAGCAGAGTAGCTTAGTGGTAAAACGCAGAATTAGAGTACTAGAGAAGAACGGTCCAAATCTTTACTACTTTAAATTTAATTTTTCTCTGCTCTAACTTTTTAGACGTCACCTAAAAAGCCGTTGGTTTCGTCTGTGACGTAATACTTACCCTGTTAGTTACATTAGGGATGTAAAAATTAAGCAAAAAGTTGCACCTAAAGCTCTAATCTTGTAAATTACATTAACATGTCTTATAACAATAACAACAACAATTGCATTGTCATTTGATGACGATGAACTTGTTATTGTAATATTTTCTATATTTTCTTATTAAGAAATATAAACTTAATATTTTCTTTCCTTTTTAGTTATTTAATAATTTTCTTCAAAAGATTTGTAATAAGCAAATGGTTGTATAAAAATTAAGCACTTAAACTAATATATGTAATGTACACTTTGTACTGGAGGCAAAGAAGCACGCTTTCTACCTCTATGAAACTTTTAACGCATTTGGACCCTGCTCGGGGGCTTTGAAATCTAAGCGCTTGAAATTTTCATTTGGTTCATGCAGTTGTAAGAATTAAATATAAGCGAAAGTTTTTCACCGCTTGTACTTCAGCCATTTATAATTCCATTTAAATACGTTTAAAGTTGGGTACGATTTTATTTTAACATTGACACCATTAATGGAATTTATTGAATTATTTGCATGCATGGAATTCTTACAATACCATTTTGCTTTTATTTAGTACTTAGTAGCATAAGTATAGTGTAAAAATGATAAGAAATGTAACATTTAAGGCCATAAAAACTGGAATTTTAACTAAAATATAAAAAAATTATAGGAATGCTTTTATAGAACTTTTATGGAACTTCTATAATAGAAGTAAAATAAAGGAAAATTCATCGAATTTTAGTGCAAAGATTTATCGATTAAAAATGCTAGAGAACAAAACTATATCAAAAAATCATTCGCCAATAAAAATCCATTAAAAGTCTGTCAGTAAATGTAAATCATGTAGATAAAAAGTCAAAGGTCTTTAAAAGTCTGTCAATAAATTCTACAAAAAAATTTGATGTGTGCAACACCTGACTACACGCGCGCTGTTAATTTTTTTCCGTAGAAAATATTCCACGGGTTGTAAACGCCCTTGACTGAAAAGCTAACCGACATGAAAAGATTGCTGGCTTCTTTTAGTGGCGAAAAATATACCTACTTCTTATGAAACACCGACTACATGATTCTGCATTAAAATAAACTTTTCTCTTCCTAAATTTAAATAAAATATTTTATCAATGTATGACAACGGGTGTAAGAAGTATCGCTCAACATCATTGAAGGTCCAAATATCCAATTGTTAACCTCAACTGCATTTAACTGATATCATGCAACGTGTGATGACCCTCAGTGGAGCTGGGTAGGACACGTGGCTAGATAGGACCAATGCCGATGGACCAAACAAATCGTACAAATCGGCCGAGAACAACGAAAGGCAGCGCAGGAAGATCACAGAACCGTTGGTTAGACGATATTAAGAAGTTTGTTGGAAAGATTGTATTTAGAAGCCCAACATAGGCTACAATGGAGAAAAATGGGGGAGGCCTATGTTCAGCAGTAGACAGGAAATGGCTAAAGAAGAACCTCAACTGCACGTAGTACACCCTGCTAATTAACAAAAGAGGCTCTGACGATCAAACAATGGCCATAGTATAACCATAGTTTGGACTAAACACAGGATTAAATCACTGGCATGGAAAAACCGTCTCAACAATCTAAATCAACTTTTTTCAAAAGAGGCAAGGCTTTACTCAGAGATTTTAAGTAATGAATACTGTGTTATATCAGTAAACAGTACATTTTCCTACAATAAATAAAATATGACTTGTCATACACTGTAAATGGAGGACATTGCCTGGAGCTTTGAGCATGCATATATATTGCAACGATTATTTGCGTTTTAGCGACTGGTTTGTATATTTAAATTACCAAATGGTCAACAAATTTCATATTAGCACGACTGACCTGTACTACCTACGACCGGTCCACCGGGAAATTTTCATGATTCAGCTGGCATTCCCCTCCATACGTTGTTAATTATTGGTAATTTGTTATATATAAAAGAGGCAGTTATTATGTATTGACAATATTATATTATTGTTATTAAATTTTATTATAATTAAATGGGTAAATTATTTTTTGCGTCTATTACAAAAAATGAATTGCTTAACTAATGTGGTAAGGTATTGAAATCTCATAACGAATTTTTAAATCAATTGCATGATGATGAAGCTTTATTTTTTATAAGGTTTCTACCTGCAACAGTTTTATAAAAAAAACACTTTGTAAGCCGAGTTTTATGGCTACCAAGATCGCCAAATACTAATTTCTTTTTAACAAATTACAAAAATTGAATCTTTAATATGGATGCTTCAACAAACTATTAGGTTTATTGTTTAAAGCTTTAAAGAAAAGAGAAATACATGCAGGAGTAATTAATTAAGTATTTGAAGAATCGTTTTGAGCAATAAATCATAAATTCACTGCATGCCATGTAACATTTTCTGTTCCATCTGAAGGTGTAAATAGTTTTTTTACAGTGAAAATAAACAGAATTTATACAAACTTTATTATCGCCCAAACAGAACTATTTGAAGAATGGTTCTTAATTTAAGCAATGACACCTTTATTATAACTATCAAATCGTAAATTTTCTGCTCCATCTGTTGATATTAATATAATTAGTTTTTTGTAATAAGTCTAAAAAGAATTATTAGAAAATGATTTATAACTTGCGTAAAATATAAAATCTATACAATTTTTTTCTAGAAAATATAAATGGAAAAATCAATCATCTTCACTACCAAGCTGCGTTTTTGGCAAATACATCTACAGATGATCGCATATTTACAGCAAGAAAAATAATTGTGGAAGCATGGAAAACCAAAAAGAAAACTTCTACACAATAAAGCATGACTTTCAAAGGAAGTATACAAAAAGAAGCAAATACCTCACCACCTCATCAGCAGAATTATAAGCGCGTGCTCACAAAATATCAAATGTCAAAAAAACCATGGGAATGAAACAAAGATCCGTTGTCATCCATGTTATTTACATGCACCATGTACTGAGCAAAGAGACGGAAGAGAAGGAGGATTGCAGTTGCCTACAATACTAGCTCTCGCAGACAATCTACTGGTAATAACGCATAACTTAAAGGACATTTCTGAAAAATTACTACTAGAACTAGAAACAGTAGGACTAAAAGTAAATTTAAAAAAAAGTTCAGTGATGATAAGAGACCCACAGAGGAGCAGGTGAAAATCGCTAAAAAGGGCTAAAAAACTAAAACATCTAGAAGAAAGATTACGAAATATAGAATAAACAAAGCATTTCAAACAACGAAAATTATGCTACCATTTATACAAAAGCAAAAAATGCCATGTTGCGTGAAAAAATCATCCACAATACTTATTGTACCAGCAGTAATAAACTGCTAATGAAACGGATTCCCAACAAAACACCTTTTAAATGGAAAATCTATAACCAAAGGGTTAAAGATGTACCAAACAAAATATTGGGCACACATTCTGAGACGCGAAGAAAATAATCCATTGCAGGAAGCAAAGGCGTTAAACTGGAAACAAAAAAATTAGGAAGGCCATGTTACACTTAGAATGATATTCTAGAACAAAAGCAAACAAAAGACGAGAATTTCAAAAGAAGACTTACAGGAATGGTCAAAAGTGAATATGGAATATAAAAGAAAAATCAAAAAAGTAATCTGAAAATGAAGGGAAAACGAGTAAATATAAGATTGCTACAACGAAAAGGTGAAGTAAAAACTAACACAAAACCGGGAAATGTAATAATAGAAATGCATGATGAAATGGAAATGTTTTGCCACTCGGCTGGTATTCCGGTAATCTGGTTCGGCACTACTAAAAGCATGGCGGCTGTCTAGCGGTGTTATACGCGGTGTGAGGGTCAAAATTTACCAAACACTAGTTAGCTTAGCAAGACCTGATCCCCTGGCATAGGGTTGGCCTGGCGTTTCTTGGAATGGTTAAAAACGTTGTTCCTGACGTATACCATAAATCGTATTATGAAGTTATATCGGCCTTCAAAGACTCGCTTTGGCAGAACCTAAAACATGATTATTGTCCTTCGCTACATTTCATCACAACTAAAATCTAAACCAAATCTAATGGTATACCTAATTAGGTTTTCGTAATAACCGTACACAGAATTATTAAAAAGTGATTTATAGCTTGGACAGAACCTAACACAGAATTATTCGAAGAAAAGTTTGCAACGAAATTTCTAGCAAAGAGCAGTTCCATCATCTCAACCCTCCTCCTTTGCCTGGGCTTGGGACCGGCAATGGCAACAACCAAGCTACTCAAATCACCCAGTTGTCCCACAGACGAAGTTACAACATTTTTATTTTATTTAATATCCCTTCATGTGGTTTTTAAATTAAATTATGGAAACCATTATCGAGCCTTCAAAGAAACTTTAGCAAAAAACCGAAACTTCCATTTGCGATTCAATGATTTTATCCACGGATCTAATACATCTTGTTTAACCTTCTGTATTTAAAATTTATATAAATACCTTTAGCGTATAAATACGTCATATGCAGTACACATAATGTTATTTATAATTAATATAATTAAAATAATCAAATTTACTTACCATAACTGCATGGCGTAGTCGGATAAATTTAAAATAATTATCGATGTTTACGATAACTCCGTGTGGTGTTGTTAGTCCCCCAAAGGGCGTCTCTGCAGGTGGCGGACAGGGGAAGCTTCCCAGATATGGGTGGTATCGGGGAAATAAAATACCCGGGGTGGAGCAAAAGTAGCAGCAGAAGGAATATAACCATCAACTGCAGCATGCTAAGCACCAATGAGAAAGAAGGGTGACTACCTTGGCGTCAGATGGTAACCAGTCGTAAAATCAAAAACCCCTACTTCTAGTTATGAAGAGATAAAATAATAGACGTCATCACAGGCCTCCCACAACGACAAAAACTGCGAATTAAAAGTTGGAAGATGGGCTCGATGACTAGACGCAGCGCATAACTGGCGTCAAAATCACGTAATATTGGGCATAGCTAAAAATTAATTTATCATATCATAAGACCGCAAAATGGTGCCTCAGTTGAGTGCCAAAATGCTGAACGGCAAGCATTCTAGGATGAAACGGACGACCCTAAATCAAAACCACTCACGGAACCAAAATATATATACGCTGACCTGTATGGTCATGTTCGGCACGCAACAACAACCTACTGGTGGTTATTGATAAGGGACTATTAAAAGGGAAAAGGTATCCTTCGATTTGCGTTAGCACACGACTTCACAAGAAAACACCTTCTTCTCTAAACCCACGGAACACCTGATAACACACAAGCGGGGCATCGCCTAGCGCAAATTGACTATATCTTAGTAAACGTCACTTGCCTTAAAACTTTCATTGCAAAGCTATTTCGGAAGAAGCGTTATCGTCCGAACACAGAATCATAATCATCGCACAAGTATGCCAAAGACGATAATAGTTAAAAGGGAAAGTACAACTAAGACACGCTGGCCCAAGCTGAAGCAAGGGCAGCGACAGAAGCTCTGTGAACAGTTTTTAAACTATATCAGCATGTTACAATAAAAACCAGAAGATGCCACACACTAAACCTGGACAAATTTCCTACTGTCACCAGATGGCCATACAACATCTTGAGAGTCTTAAAGCACACGGACGTAAAAGTGATCAAACAAAAGAAAACACAGTACGGAAGAAGACTGTGAGGCATATAAACAAGCAAATAACGGAGCAAAACGCGGAGTAGTCCAAGCAAAGGCAAGATTTGCGGATGACTTCTATAATAAACTGGAAACTACTTCGGATTACAAAAAGATCTTTAAAATTGCAAAGCAGGGGCACAATCACAGCAAGGATATGAAAACCATTCAATATATCTAAAAATTAAGAAAGGCAAACTGCTTATATCAAACGAGGATAAAACAAAAGTTATTACTTTCAACTACTAAACGAAACGTATTCAAATAAAGATTTGCCGGAACCACCAACCATGAATTGTCCGGATCCGAATACCATGCATATCAGCTCAAGAAGTGAAAAGAATAGCTAACAACAAAGCCATGGGACCTAAATCCCAGAACTTTGAAAGAAATTAGGTGACCCAGAAATAATATTCCTCACCGACCTATTCTATTTCTAATCAATAAAATCCACGTAACATGGAATATATAATGAGTGGAAAAAGAGCTACTTAATTTTATTTTATAAAAATGGAAAAGGGTAATCAACAGGAGTCTGCTGCATTTGGTCAACGTAAGGGAGAATCAATGTGGACCCGTGGCGAGAAAGTCTACCACAAATGCACTTTATACAGATAAGATTTGATGGAGAAGTGCAGGGATAGCAAAACCGATCTCCACAAGATATTCACGATTTTGAAAAAGCATTTGATAGGATGCACAAAAATTTTTTACTTAAGGCCCTGAAAATTGTATTGGAATAATAATAACAAATGTACGAAGCCCAGCGGGTACAAACGGCGAATTCAGAGCTCGGCACAAAGTCCACTACTCGGTAATCTACTCATGAACAACTTAACAGCTAAAATACAGCGAACATCCTATACGCGGAAGACATTGTTCTCATTAGTAAAGATGAGGAAGACCTACAACAAATAATAAAAGAGTGGAAAACATTGTTGGAAAAATCTGGGCTACGAGTCATAAGCCAAAAAATTTAGTATTGTGCACCTGGGGGAAATCTCCCTTACAGAGGTAGATAGTTTCAAATATCAATAGATGCTGACTTTGCTCACCACATGGACTGAATGGATGAAATGGAGAGAACTATCAAAAGTACTATGCGATAAACAAATGCCGGTTCACATAAAAGGCAGTAGTACGTCCGGCCAAGACGCACAGACCGGAATGCTGGCCACTTCAGAAACAAAAACTAGACGTCGCCAAGATGAGAATGTTAAGGAGGGTTGGTGAAATAAATTTGAAGGACCACATAAGAAACAACCACATAGGTGGCAGCTTCAGAGTAATGCCTATTTCTGAAAAAGTTGTGAAAAGCCGACTTACATAGTACGGCCATGTCATGCGATGACCGCCTCAATACATGACAAGAAAATTACTATGACCTGGTAGACTCCATCTGACAAAAATGTCAATGATAAAAAACACATGAAAAACGCCCAGAGAACACCGCACGATATGATGTTCGCGAGACGCCTTACTAGAAGAGCCGACCCCAAATAAATAGAAATCAAGGCTAGGATAAAGAAGAAGACAACCTTTCACAAGAAAGTGCAAATATTGTATAATTGCTGACATAAAGGAAGGTATCAATTGGCCAAATACTTTTATAAATAAATATGCCTATGCGAATATTTCGTCATCAACGTAGAAATGTAAACGAATTTATAACAAGATATTATATTTAGCATGGCGCTATACATTTACTTTGTCTACAAGAAAGACATAAGCGTTTGAAGAGGTTAATAGAAAAGAAAAAATTCTTTTTCATATTAATAACATAAACCCCCAATAAGATTTTAAAATAGCATTTATTTTAAAGCAATGTTAAAAAAATTCCAAAGTATTTTTTTGCATCATCAGATTGGTGCTGCCATCTAGTGGCAAAAGCTTTTAATTAGAAATAAAGCCAGCTGTAAATTAAAATAAATTCAAAAATATATTTTAAGATTTTATTATAAATTTTACACTTACATCAATGTTACGATACAAAAATTATTTATTCTGGAATATATTTTAACAGTTGCATTATAGCATAGCTATGAAGTAATTTTATCATCTTTTCTTTAAATATATTAAAAAAAATATAGAAAACAATTATTTCTTTGGGAAAAAATATACACATTCACACATAATACAAATCAATTATCTAGTCAATGTAAAGTACGGATTCTTTTCTCATAACTTGTTTAAAATAAATTAATTTATTTAAGAAAAAATCAGAGATTTACTATTTCTACTGATTAATTTCAATTACATAATTAAGATCTAAATAATTTAATATTTAATTTTTTAACACTAATTAAAAACTTTACATAATTAATAAAAAGCAAAATAGTATTCTTTTATCGGAGACACACTGGTTCTTGATAACTAAAAATTATCATAAAAATGCATCTAGCAGTTTTACCACTAATATCTCAATCTGTATATAATTCTCATTATTGAATTAATTAAATTGTTTGTTTTGAAATTACTTAAAAGTCTTAGGCCCGATTGCACTGATCACACTTAAGCAATACTTAACTTTTAAGGGTCTTTAACTATTTAACTGACTACTATACTGCACCTTCCAGCTAAAGCCGTCTTAGGCTAAAGACACACGAGGGTGTATTTCACGTGCGTTGCGACGCACGTTTGTGTTAACATCCGTACCATTGTCTGACGTACGCAGAATGCTAGGCGCACGTTAAAACTTATCTAAGAGCTTTGTAGCGTTCTATTTGTAACCACATGGTTTTAGACGAGAGCGTTTTTATATTGGTATTTTGCCTCGTAATGACACCTTTTATGGTATTAATGGGAGTTATGCTCGAAGGCAAGCATATACACGCAGCGTTTATGGTCGAGGCAATGGTCGACTCGAAAGATTGTTCCATGTAAGTATTGGAATATTAAGTGCGGCGTTCTCGCCGGCTAGACACAGGGTTTCCTCGCGACGTTCAAGCGGCGGAGTGAGCTTAAATTGTCGACACATCACACTAGCAAATGGGACAATATACATGCCAGCCGTTCGCCGACTCAGCCGCGAGCGATTATTAAAAAGCGCACTCCAAATGCGCCGCGCGAAAATTGTCGCTACGTGTGTTTTACCAATCGACGGGCGACTCGACAATAACCGCTGCGTACTATATCTTTCACAATTGAGAGGATGCACCCACCATTTTCTTTTTTCGAAGTTTATTTTTTTTAAGTACCGAATCACTATAAACAAAAATTCACAAATTTCCGCAGCATTCAACGTCTTTAATTTATTTAAAAAGTCATTTCGATTAAAAAAAGAAACAGCACTTTGTAAGTTTTATGTAAAATTAAAAGCTAATCAATGCCGATTTCTGCGGCAAAAGTAATTTTTCTGAATATATTCATGAATGCGGCATTCTGTGATTATCAGAGAATGTTTTGAGACATATAAATATAATTTCAAAGATTGCGAGAAAGCATATTTTGCAAACTACGTTTTTCTTAACTTCAACGTCAAAAAATATCTGCAAATGTCTCAAAACATTCTCCGATAATCACAGAATGCCGCTACTGTCCGCCTTTTGATGAATATTATATCATTTATAAATAATTTCAGAAAAACTACTTTTGGTGCGAAATGCCCGATTCAAACTTGCCCTTTCCGTTCGACATGGCCTTAATACTCAAATAATTTCAAAAACAGTCAAAAATCGCGATGGTTTTTTTACACATAACGTATTTGAGGCACGGTTCAACCCAAGCAAAATCGTGTTTAATTGTTCTCCTACTGATTTTTTTATTATTTCTTCCAACATTTTGGAGTGAAGCTAAAAAAATGGTTTCTCTAAAAATTGTGTTTGAGGCGCGGTCGTCCGATTCCCCACACCATACTATAAGATGCGGCGTTTGAACCTTATAGGGAGGTAGCTCTCGGTCGCAGCGAAATGTAGGAAATCTCCAAAAAACCCATACAAAAACGCCTTTTAATGTTCTGCTCATTTTTTTATCTCCTAGATACCTAGATTATTTTGGGGTGCCGGTAAGTTTTTTTTTTAACGAACGCTAATAAATATAAATGCTTTGCACCTAGGCTTAACTTTGAAGCTCCCTTAATTTAAGTGCCGCTTAAAACATATTAAGTGTGGTCGGTGCAAACGGACCTCAATATAATTAATTAGAAAACATTATTACGAAATAAAATCTATCTAAAATATCACACATCTAGAAAGTCTTTTAAAAGAGTCATCCTTCGTTTCTCTGCGATATCCATTTGGTTTTCCAAATCACCTCTATCAGTAGTTTCAGCCCTCTCAATTTTCCACGATAAATTTTCAATTTCTGCTTCTAATTGAGCTTGTTGGTATTCGAATAATTCTTTACGAGGTCCTGCTTCCATAAAGTACGCATAAGGATAGGTATATTGTAAAGTGTAACGACACTTTGCTAATAAATTTGCTGCTACAAATAAATATTGCCAATCAATCCATGTGCCCAAACCAGACATCACTTTTTGATTTATTCTATTTTTTAACTTTTCTAAAGTATGAACTTCTAATTTTAATGACTTTGAATGATTTTCCCATCTTTCATAATAATGCAAATATTTCTTCAAAGCCTCTCTAGCCTATAAATAAAAATACAATTATTTTATTAACATAATTATTCAAAAGTAACCTGTGCGTGAACAGACTCATGAGCAATATTTGGATTTTCTTTATATCTTGAACATTCATAATATTCAGAGCCATGAGATTTCCAATCACCAAGGCACATCCAACAAAAATCATGTTTGCAATTATAACATTGCATGTGATTGCATCCCCCATTTTTTTCTATGCATATGTGGCACTTGGGGCAGTCTTTTGTGTGTGCGCTAATATAGTTTGCAGTCTCACTATCATCAGCACACTTTGTTAGCCACCTTTTAATTACATGACAATCTGTAGGGGCATGATAATCCATACCACATCTAATAAGATGTAAAAATTTTATTACTTTATAAATTATTTTAACTCCAACTTACTTAAAGCAAAAAATTGATTTACATATTGTACAACTAGATCTTTTTGCTTTACATTCCCTACTTCTCACAACAACGGAACAATTAGGGCCTGGACAGAATCTTAATTCAGGGTGAGATTTTACATAATCTTGAAATGAAAATTGTTGATATTTCTCACGCATTTCTGGTTGCGTAAGATGCCTCAATACAAAATCTTCTGGTGCTAATACATCACAATCTCTTGCCATACAACTAATCGCTGTAGAGATGCCCTAATTTATAAACAACATATATTTAATATAATAAATATTAGAACACCACTCCGAATATAAGAAAATAAAGTGTGTGAACAAAATATAAATAAGAAGCAATAGCCTAGAAGATCAGCTTAAATAAATATCCAATAAGATAACGGAAATACCCATATAAATATACCCCATATGAATGGAGAGTAGAAGAATGTACCACAATCTCAATTGCGATTTCAATAATCTTGGCGATTGCCTTTAAAATAATATACATATGTTCTTTTACTGATAATTTCATTTATACCAGAATTTAACAAATGTCCATTATTATTTGTGTATTCTAAGTTTCGTTTCCATAATACCAGGGTTGGAAAAAATCATAATTTTTTTAAAAAAAAATCAAAAAAATCGATTTTTTTGATTTAAATCAAACAAATTTTAACCTTAATTTATATATTTATAATTAATGCAATAACTGCATTTTTGTTGATGTAAATTACTTTAGCACGTTTAAATAATAGTTCCAAATCAATTTAGTAAATGGAATTTAAATAATTAACATATACTCCAGCAAAAAATTATCAATTACTGTTCAAAATTGGGAATTAACTTTACCTAGTGGTGGCGCTGCGATCAATCTGTTAATGGACACTTTAGTCGGTATCATTCAATAATCTTTACAGG